>MU753578.1:64821-90730 GCA_026770625.1 Nicotiana glauca
AGTTTGTTAACTCTTGTATTGAAACAGACTGCTATGATTTCTTTCAGACGTTGTATTTAGTAATCTTAGAAGTTCGTGAGCTAGTGACACCAGGTTCTGGGTAGAGATATGTTTCAAATTTCCGCATTTTTGGTTTTATTTTTATTAAGCTTAAAGTCTTCCGCACTTGTTTAATTGATTTTTGTTTATTTATATTGTTGAGATTTATCAGAGAATGTTTAAAGTTTGGCTGGCCTAGCTCCGTTAGTAGGCGCCATCACGACTCCAGATGGTGGAAAATCCGGGTCCTGACAAGTTGGTATCAGAGCTCTAGGTTGCATAGGTCTCGCTACTCACGGAGAAACTTGGTAGAGTCTGAGGGATCGGTACGGAGACGTCTGTATTTATCCCCCAGAGGCTACTGAGTTAGGAAAAGTTTCACTTTCGTTCTTTCTTGTCGTGCGATTCTGTTTCTCAAATATTGATTGTCTTTCTACTCCGTTCTTTCGCAGATGGTGAGAACACGTGCTTCCTCTTCTACCGCGCAGCAGCCCGAGCCCCCAGCAGCAGCTCCTGTGAGGGGCAGAGGTCAAGGCCGTGCCAGAGGCCGAGATAGGGGCAGAGCTCAGCCCCGTGCAGCAGTTCCAGAGGTGGAGCCTCATATTGACTATGATGAGGAGGTTCCAGCCCCAGCAGCTCCAGTGGGCCCAGCTCAGGTCCCAGGAGGGGTCATGTTCACCTCAGATCTTCAGGATGCTCTAGTCAGACTGGCAGGCTTTATGGATAGTGTCACTAGAGCGGGTTTTCTTCCAGTAGCCCCAGCTACTTCTCAGTCTGGAGGAGGGGTTCAGACTCCTTCTACGCGTACTCCGGAGCAGGTAGCTCCCCGGACTCAAGTTCCAGTGGTTCAGCCCGCAGTGGCAGCTCAGACAGGTATTACAGCTCCGGCCGTTGATGGAGCGGCTATGTCTTCAGATGCTTTGTGGAGACTTGATCGGTTCTCCAAGCTCTTCACCACCACGTTCAGCGGTGCTTCATCAGAGGATCCACATGATTTTCTATTCAGCTGTCATGAGATTCTCAAGACCATGGGTATATTGGAGACCAACGGGGTCGATTTTTGCACCTTCCGGCTTGCAGGATCCGCCAAGACCTGGGGGAGAGATTTTTGCTTATCTAGACCAGTAGGGTCTCCAGCTTTGACATGGGATTAGTTCGCGGAGTTATTCTTGGAGAAGATTCTCCCCGTCACTCAGCGGGAGGTACTTCGTAGGTAGTTTGAGCGCCTCCAGCTGGGCTCCATGACAGTTACACAGTATGAGACTAGATTTGTTGACTTGGAACGCGATGCAGTTGTGATACTCCCCACGGAGCGAGAGAGGGTCCGGAGGTTCATTGATGGATTGATTCAGCCGATCCGTCTCCAGATGGCCATGGGAATTGGTAGTGATATTTCCTTTCAGGAGGCGGCCAATGCGGCCCGCAGGGTTGAGATGGCCCTCTCACGGGGAGGTGGTCAGATGTCGGATAAGAGGCCTCGTCATTCTGGTAGGTTCAGTGGTACCTCGTATGGAGGTAGGGATTCCTATGGTAGAGGTCATTCACCGAGGCCCTTTCAGTCAGCTCTTCAGGTTTCTCATGGTACTCCAGGCAGCTGTGGTTCCCAGCAGTATCATTCATATCAGCACCCTATCAGTGCACCCCCACTTCAGAGCTTTCGAGGAGGTCATTCAGGGCGGCAGGGTCAGTCCCAGTTTTCTCAGTTGCCATATTCAGCTGGGTGTTATGAGTGTGGAGATCTCAGTCACATCCAGAGATATTGCCCGAGGTTGAGAGGCGCTCGGTCGCAGCAGCAGGGCCATCATTCCATGATTCAGGCAGCAGGTGATTCACCGTGAATAGTAACCATGAATAGTAACTGTGAATAGTACCCGTGACCAGTAAAAATGCGTGAATAGTAACCCCGAATTCTGGAAAGAACGTTCACTTCAGAAAATGGGACTTTGTCCCATTTTTTATTTTTGTAAAATTGGAGCTCCGGAAGAGGCGATTTTCGGGAGATTTTCAGAGAAAATAACGGGGTAAGTGTTCTTAACTTAATTTTGGTTAGATTACCCGAATCTATTACTAGTTTTGATATTAAATCTATGAATTTAATTGGAAGAGTTTGAAAACCCTCTTGGTTTAATTTTAAGATTTGAGGGACGAGCTGATATCGGATTTTAGTAAAACTGGTATGGTTGGACTCGTGGTTGGATGAGGTTTCATATTTCGTAACTTTTGTCGGGTTCCGAGAAGTGGGCCCCACGAGTGAATTTTTAGTACAATTTCAAATTTTAAATGGAAAATGTAGAATTTCATATGAAATTAATTCCTATAATTTTTATTGACTGAATCGAATTGTTTATGACTAGATTCGAGAATTTCAAGCACGAATTTACGAGGCAAAGGCTTGTTGGAATTTTGGATTGGTTGCAAAGCGAGGTAAGTTTTTGGTCTAACCTTAGCTTGAGGGATTAGGAGTTGTGTCTTATTTGTTATGTGTTAATTATGGAGTACGACGTATAGGCATGGTGACGAGTATCTATACGTTGGTGTCAAGCATGCTCGTGAGTCTTGTATTATAATTGTTATGACTTCGCTGTAGTTTATTGCGCTTTATGTGTTATTATTACTATTGTTCCCCTGCTGGGATGTTTGTCTAATATTATTGTTCCCTTGCTGGGATGTTTGTTTAATATTATTGTTCCATTACCGGGATGTTTGTTTAATATTATTGGTCCCTTGCCGGGATATTTATTTAATATTATTATTCCCTTGCCGGGATGTTTGTTTGATATTATTATTCCCTTGCCGGGATGTTTGTTTGATAGTATTGTTCCCTTGCCGGGATGTTTGTTTAATAGTATTGTTCCCTTGCCGGGATGTTTGTTGATATTATTGTTTCCTTGTTGGGATTCTTTTATGATTAGTGTTGGCAATATATAATGAAATGGGAGCGGGTGGTACGCCTACCACAAGATTTAATGAAATGGGAGCGGGTGGTACGCCTACCATAAGATATGATGAAATGGGAGCGGGTGGTACACCTACCACAAGATATAATGAAATGGGAAGGGGTGGTACGCCTACCACAAGATATAATGAAATAGGAGTGGGTGGTACGCCTACCATAAATTATATTGGTTACTTGTTATTGGTTTCCATGCCGGTAACATATTGTGCACAGTGTTAAAAAAAATGAAATGGGAGTGGGTGGTACGCCTACCACAAGATATAATGAAATGGGAGTGGGTGGTATGCCTACCACAAGATATATGAGAAATGGGATCGGGTTGCACGCCTGCAACAAGATGTGATCTGAAAGTGAAATTTGCCTGTGTTTTCCTTATTCTTGTTAGTGGCTGGATTTTGATTCCTTATAATGGTGATGCCGTACACTTTCTACTGCTGTGTTTATTGTTGTTATCAATTCAAGTGTTTAAACTGTTTGAATTCCTTTACTGTTGTGACCCTTCGTGTTAGAACCTACAGTGTTTGCATTATTTCACCGTATTTATACATATATATACATTTCAATACTTCAAGCTTCAATAATTGTACTTTAATTGAAAAGGGTATTTTCTTTATCAAATGATTTCTAAAAATAACTTCATCTCCTCATGTTGATTTCCTAATTGGTTTGGAAGTTGTACTCTACTTTATGTTAAGTAAATGAGGCTCTTTGAATATTCTTAATATTATAGGGTTATGGACCCTATGAATGAGTAACATGAGAATATTATTGTGCAATGTGAGATAGAAATATGTTGGCACAAGGTGTCGGGAAAAATATTATAGTTTTATTTAATTGCACGGAGTTGTCCGTGCGGTTGTAATATAAATATGAGCACGAGATCCCGTAAAAATATGAAAGTGGACTGAGACTTATATTATTATGATTATGAAATGAGGCGTCACAAGGTGACCTTTACTCGAAAGAATTATATTCGAAAGGTATTTATTTGAAGGAAATATATTCGAAATATATATTCATTGAAAAGCATATTATGTCAGAGATTATTACTTGAAGAATTTAAAGGCGAAAGACTTATATTTGAAGAACTTGATTAATTGATTGCACTTGTATTTATTATTTATTGAGAAACATTTATGTTGTTCTTGTTTTCTGCTATTTATATCACGGGTTGATCATTGTTGCCACCATTATATCTGCTTCCTATTATTTTAGTATGCTATATTGCACAGGTTTATCTGGTAGTCTGGTTCTAGCCTCGTCACTACTTTGCCGAGGTTAGACTAGGCACTTACCAGCACATAGGGTCGGTTGTGCTGATACTACACTTCTGTATTTTTTTTGTGTACAGATCCAGGTATTTGATCGATAGTAGTTGTTCATTGCAGTAGAGACTCGAGGTAAACCTGCTGCAGCCTCCGCGGTCCTCGGAGTCACCTTCAATTGTACTTATTTCCATTTGTTCCTTTTGTTTGGAACAATGATGTATTTATTTTGTATAACTACTCATAGAAAAGCTTATGACTTGTACTACCGGTTTTGAGAATGGTAAATTGTTTAGAGAAATTTTATTTTAAGTTAATAAATATCAATTTTATTTTTGTTAATGTTAGGCTTACCTAGTTTAGAGATTAGGTGCCATCACGAAACCCAACGGAGGGATTTTTGGGTCGTGACAGTATACAAATAAGTCAACTCTTAGTCAAACCTTTCAAATTGCAAGCTTTCAACTGAAGTTGTTCTTTCAAATTCATTCCAAATTTTTCGAAAATCAAAACCAATGATCTACATTAGTCATAATACATAACACAGGGCAAGTCATGCCCGAGAACTGGCTATCAAGGCGCAAAATCTCAAAACAACTGATCGGGTCGTTACATCCTCCCCCACCTAAATGCACGTTCGTCCTCGAACGCACCTAGAGCTGTTCTAAAAGCCAATCAACCGCTGAATAACTATACCATGCATATACCCGAGGGTGATCCAATGTCACCCTATCTCATATAGGTCCGATAACACATTGTAACTGAGATTTCACCATCCAATCTAGCCCATAGGCTATAGAACCACATTACACTTTCCAAAATCATACACAAGATCAGAACGTCACATCTATATATCAGAATAAGCCCGAACCAGCTGTAATAGCCCATACCTGCAACCTCAGGTGCAATCACATGATATACTACATAACCCAAGCACTCGAAACGATAACTTCTATTCACAACAGCTGCACACAATACCCGAATACCAGTAGAAAACCTCTTATCAACTAAGGTCTCATTCCAACGCTTCTACATACTGCTAATGATAAAGGAAACACGCAATAAATCATAACCATTTCCCAGATCAACCATACATGAAGCCACTTCCCTTCTGACTAATACTACAGTAGATTTTGAGCCGAACCTCGATATTATCCTTCCAAAAAGCTGAAATCAAATCCGTTCGTATTCATTAGTGACTCCAATGATCACCTTGAATCCAACACACCACTCCGGTGATATGACACCTCAATACAAGCCTAAGACACAATTTGCATAATACACGCACCAATAAGAACGATCTGAACATACTCAAATCATGAAAAATAACTCAGACGAAAGAGCTGTACCGCAAGCTCATCAGTATCATAACAACACAAGGCTGAGACCCTGTCTCGCATCATAGAAATAGAACACCTGAATCTACCCCGAAAGGTCATATCTCCGCGTAGCCTCGCTACAAATGCGCGATCCTATCCAAACACTGTTACACCTGAAACACCTCAAGTCACTATGCTCAAAATCGACAGCCACGCACAATTTGATGTCTGGAACCAAAGCAAATCATTACACCCATGGTGACACAAATAACATACGCCATGCAACCCGATAGGGCATAACCGATACGCTATTCTCTAAGCAACGCTCAATTACTCTTCCCGCTCGAATTCCACTAAGAGACCCCAATTTAACCGCACCATATGTGCCTATAACCAACAAATCATAGCATCTCGCAACACAAAAAAAGGTACTCACAGATCTCTCCCCAGATCACTGATAAACTCAACAACGGTCGAGTCAATACCTCCCTCAACAATGCCATTCGGAGCCAACCAAGCCGACTCAAGATAGAACGCTCATCATAAGAGCCCAAATAAGGGATACAAAATCCTTCCTAGCCGCCCGCTAGGTCTTCAAAATATAAATATCCCAATAGGACATAATCCGTCGAACATCGCCACTAAGTCCGTGGTACTTCCGACATAACCATCAGCGCCATCTCACCGCAATAGCCCAAAATAACATAACACGGAAACACCCCAATATCATATCTAAAATCTAACATACCCAGCAAAGAAAGATCCACTCGGGCCTCCAAATCTCTGCAGTCACTAGACAATGCTGATACACACGATCTAGAATCGTAACATAGCCTGAATATGAGAACTCTCGGTCTCTAATTCCATGTAGCACATAGGTCACCCTACCTGATCCCAAATTTCGCCGCCCGAATACATATCACACCTCAGGTATCCATTCATTCCACGACAAATACTCTAAGATTTTCCTGTGCCACCAAGCAAACCCGAATACCACCAGTTGATCCAACAAGAAAATGCCGCAATACTATCGAAGTATCATCAATTTAATCACATTACCCTTTTTCGAGACAAATACTCTCGTCAAATCACTTCCAATTAGCAGTACCTTTTTCCTTGATTATCTGAGGCTACCCATTGCCTAAGAGTTTTATAATCTTCCTTTCAGAACTGAACTGTGACCGAGCACATGCCAGTCTCGGTCCTCCACAACATACCGCATATACCCTACCATCTAAGGATAACGTGAAAACTTTTATCTCCCTTCCGAGCCACAAACATCTACGCACTCAACTAGTCAAGAACTTCCATTGATCCCTTCTAGAAGAAAATCATTACACATCCCATGCCTCTCATATTCATATAAATGCACCTTTTCAACCACGGTAGAAATCAACAAAAGCTCTCCCAATTCTGTTTGTATAAATTAAACTGACAGGACTGAATCCTTCTAACTCGACCAAGCTAAGCAAGCCATCAAAACCCAAGAGCATTGCTGCACAATACATGTACGAACTCATTACCTCGAACACACACAAAGAATTAATCATATCCTTTCCATACTGATTCGGTCTACTATCAAGCTACTTCATCTATCTAGATTTCCTTATGATTCATTTTTAACTTGATATCGCCTTTTGCTGTAGTACCACAATCTCTCAACCCAGGCTCACTACTCGAGACCCACGCACAAGACCACACTGTCTAAAACCCATAAACCGCTGAATACTCTCTCAATATCCCCAGAAACACCACATTCCAGAATATTTTTCTCTGAAGAACTTCCTGCGAATCTAAATCTATTACCTTTACTTTCCTAATACTGATACACAGAATCCCATAATTAATATAAAAATACCACAAGTCTTGACCTCTTCCAATAAAAACACAGTCTCTAACCATATACACAACCTTAAGATACCCGATTGTTCCATGTAGAATATTGAACACATTGGAACCATCCTCGAAAGTCATTCACTCTTTATTCAAACTGTAACTTACCTAACCTACGAACAGAACCACCCGTGCCTCATTGGCACTCCGATACGACAAAATGAAATCATCATCCCAATACAACCAAGCAATTTCCTACTCTATGCGCTGAGCATTCTTTACCAACAACACTCTAGACATTTCGTGATTCTCATACCTTGTGAAACATAATATAACCTCTGTCAGAATTTTCCTTTACTCTAGCCATAACTAATTCTCTCGCATGCCCCAAACTGGATCCAACATAGCACCTAACCGTGCAATCAACTGCTAATAGTAGACTCCCCCACTTGGCTTGAAGACATATATCAAGACACACTCAACAAATCATAAAACTTTTACTCTATTGATGCCACAATACCATAGTGAGATTAAACTCAAATCATTTACAAGTTGTGAAAACACAGATCATCCAGCACTGTAAATCTTCTGCAATTCTCGCATTCATCCCCGCAAAAGTGAAGCCCACTATCTTAAGCAATCCAAAATTTCAAATTTCAACACGTACCCTTCCGTTACACGTGAGATCTTCTAACATACACATAAGGATCACACCACTTCAGAACACTCCGCAGGAGATAACCACCTGCTTGCCTCAATATAATATTTCTGTATTCCTTCCACCATTATAAACTTTCCTCAGTAACTTAGTCTTCCTGAGTCTAAACTCATACCGCAACGTAAAATTTACTTCACTCCCAACTAGGAGACACGAAAAGATTCTTCACGCGCCCATCACTTGGGGCCACACATCCAGTTATGACGGAAATCAAACACTTAATAGTTCATCTATCATCCAGCAGACCTTTCTCGTCACTTCCAAGTTACATAGATAAATCTTGCAATGCTAACATACTCATCACATGGCTATCCAATCGTCACTTCCACTAATAGGGACAATACCGAACATATAAGTTCAACTCACTTACTCACACAATCAGCACCTCGGTGCTCAAGCCATAAGCAAAGATCCGGCCTTAAGTCCTCCAGACTGGCCCAATATATACTCACGTAGATTACATCTCGCCCCTCGATCGGGGAATCACAAGCCATCAAGGCACATCTGGTATTGAGCGCTCATGCGCGCATACCAACGCGTGGAAGGAATTTCAAGAGTTCCTCTTCAAGATGAATCAAGGACGCACGATAAAAATTCAAGAATGTGAAGTTTTCCTAAAGGTTATGCAGCCTCTCGTGGACAAAATATAGATGTCTCTGTACCGATCTACGAGACTCTACTAAACCTGCTCATGACTCGTGAGACCTAGTAACCTAGGCTCTGATACCAACTTATTACGACCCAAACCTTGTACTGGTTGTGATGGTGCCTCTCGTGAAGACAAGGACAGCCAACTAACCCAATTCATCTCTTTCAAAATAGTTAAGCATAAATGAACAACAAAAATTTGGCTTAATGATATTAATTAACGAAATTACAACTCAACACATCCCTAATCGGGGTGTCACAAGTCACGAGCATCTATAAGAATACGATTCCACTTTACAAGTCTAGAAATACACTGAATAGGAATAATGAATAATATAGAAAGACAGTGGTGCTGCGAACGCTGGCAGTCACCTCGCTAAACCTCTACAACTCTGCCTCCACGCAGCCAATACCGCTACCAGGTGAATAAATACTTGCAACTGCACGCGAGGTGCAGGGAGTAAAGTGAGTACTCCAACTCAGTGAGTAATAAAGGTAAATAATAGCTGAGCAGTAAGAAATCACGTAAAGCAACCAACATGTTGTATAGAAGTCGGGTACAATTCTTAGAGAAAAACAGTGAAAACTGTGAAATCTTTAGAAATATCTTGGCTCAGTTTAAATCTCTTTTGAAAATGATCCTTTCAACAGTTACAAAATAATTTTAAAATAGTTAGTATTGATAAGCACAGAAAAATCCGCCCCTCGGGCACAAATACCACGGTATAACAAGTAAAAAGGCAAATAAATATGCATGATGCACACGTAAAAGTTCGCCCCTCGGGCAACATCTCAAAATAGTACCAGCTCCTCAGGCTCAATATCAATCGCTCAGAACAGTATCAGCCCTTCGGGCACAGTATCAGTCACTCAGAACAGTATCAACCCCTCGGGCTCAATGTCATATCACATGGTTACCCGCGCTCACCGGGGATGTACAGACTCTGGGAGGGGCCCCTTATGGCCCAACCGCAATATCAAGCCACCTCGTGGCATATAAAAAAGGCCTGAAAGCCTTCTCACATCACACTCGAGGCCTGAAAACCTCCTCACAATACACTCGAGTCCTGAAAGCCTCCTCTCATGCACTCGAGGCCTGAAAGCCTCCTCACCTCACTCAGCATATCCTCACATATGGCCCTCGGCCTCACTCAGTCCAGAAAATATCACAAGCCCCTCGGGCATCAATAAAATAGTAGTGCTCAGCCCAAACAACAGTAGAAATATCATTTAAGTCTCAAAGTTCAATTAAAACGGCTGAGTTGTAAAACAGTATAATCAACAGGACTGAGTTCAAGTAGTATATCAAATAGTGAGGAAAGAGTGATAAAAATCCCTGAAGGGTTCAAATAATTGGCACAAGCCTAAATATGGCTATCATCCCAAATCATGATAATAACAAGAATGTTCCAGTCAAATACACGGTAAAATCATCAATCGGGACGGTCCAAGTCACAATCTCCAATGGTGCTCTACCCCACGCTCGCTATCCAGCGTGTAAGTCACCTCAATATAGCACTACGGTGTGCAAATCCGGGGTTTCAAATCCTCAAGATATCATTTACAATCATTACTCACCTCGAACCGGTGAAATCTCAAGCTCGTAATGCCTTTGCCCCTCAAATCGGCTTCCACACGCATCGAGTCTATCCAAAATCAGAGCGAATACATCACAATAGGCTAAGAGAACATAACCCAATCGAAAAGAATCAAAAAACATCAAAAATCACGAAATTTGCAAAACTCGAGCCCCGAGCCTACTTCTCGAAAATCAGAAAATTTAACATCAACAGATTCCTTATCTCCTCACGAATTCGTACATACCAAAAGTTCTCAAATCCGACATCAAATGGTCCTTCAAATCTCTAAGTTAAGTTTCAAAATTTCAAGCCCTAGTTCTTCAATTTTTGGCTTAATTTCCATGAATTTCTAGGTGGATTTCACAATAAGAACGAGTTTTAAGTTCAAAAATCTTACCTCCAACCGATTCTCCTTGAATCCCTATTCAATTTCCTTCAAAAAGCTCTCAAAAAGATCAAAAATGGAGTGAATGAGCCCCAAAATCGCGGATGAAATGTTTTAAAATATTCTGCCCAGTTTTGACCCTTCCTTCTTCACGAACGCGATCAAACCCACGCGTTCGCGAAGCACAACCTTGCGTTGACCAAAACTTACCGTATGCGAACGCGACACCGGGGTCGCGAACGCAATGCCTCAGCTACCAGACCTACACGAATGTGAGGCACCTGATGCGAACGCGAAGAGTAATTACACTGAACACCAAATCCTTACACGCGAACGCGAGAGAACCTATGCGAACGCGAAGCATCAACTCCCATCCTTTCGCGAACGCGAGCCCTCAAGCGCGAATGCGAAGGCTTAAATCCTTGCCTTCCAAATTCCTTCTACGCGAACAAGAAGCTCCTCTCGCGAACGCGAAGAGATAAATCTCTGCAACACTGAACCTTTAATTTCTGCAACTTCCAAACTCCAAAAATGGTCCGATTGACCATCCGAAACTTACCAGAGGCCACCGGGACCTCAAGCAAAAGCACCAATACATCCTAAAACCTCATTCAAACATGTTCCAATCACCAAAATACCTCAAACAATACCAAAACCATCAATTCATATCGAATTCAAGCCTAAAACCTCATTCAAACATGTTCCAATCACCAAAACACCTCAAACAACACCAAAACCATCAATTTACATCGAATTCAAGCCTAAGTTCTCTAAAAACTTCCGAAACATGCTTTTGATCAAAAACCCAACCAAAACACGTCCGAATGACCTAAAATTTTGCACACACATCTCAAATCACATAACAAAGCTAAAATAACTCTTAGAATTCCATTCTGACCCTCGGATTAAAATCTCACTTACCAACCAGAAATCGCCAAAATATTAACTTCGCCAAAACAAGCTAATTTCTACACCGGATCTCCAAAACCAATTCCGATCACGCTCCTAAGTCATAAATCACCCATGCGAGGCTAACCAAATAATAAAAGCTCCGATCCGAGCTCCTGTACAAATAAGTCAACTCTTGGTCAAACCTTTCAAATTCCAAGCTTTCAACTGAAGCTGTTCTTTCAAATTCATTCCAAATTTTCCAAAAACCAAAACCAATGATCTACATTAGTCATAATACATAACACGGGGCAAGTCATGCCCGAGAACTGGCTATCAAGGCGCAAAAGCTGAAAATGACAGGTCGGGTCGTTACAGGTTATCATCATAATAATGGTATTTATAAAATTTCATAGGTGAATATTTTTATTTCAATAACAAAAATAAGGTTGGCCCAACAATATTAGTTTATGAAAAAATAATTGTAACGACCCGACCGATCGTTTTAGTTTTTAGAATCCCGTTCCCCTAAATAAGACTCCCGTATGTGCTTTTACTGTTTTATGACTTGCGGGGATGGTTAGTTCGGGATCTGGAATGGTTCAGATCGAAATCGGAACACTTGGTTCCTTAAGATTGGCTAAAAAGGCTAAGTTTGACTTCGGTCAACATTTTGAGTAAACTACCTCGAAATTGAAATTTGACGATACCAATAGTTTCGTATGATAATTTCGGACTTGGATGTATGTTCGGATCAGTTTTGGATGACCCAGGAGCGTTTCAGCGCCTAATAGTGAAAGTTGGCTCTTTGAAAGTTTTAAAATTCTTTAAATTTGGTTTGAAGTAGGATTTGGTGTTATGGAGGTGAGGAGGTCCAATTGGGATTCTGAGCCCGAGAATAGTTCCGTATGATGATTTAAGACTTGCACGCAAAATTTGGCATTATTCCAAGTAGATTAAGTATGTTTCGTTGCATTCGAAGTACCCACAGAATATTCTTATACATGTATAACAATATTTAACAAATATCTTATTTGATTTTTATGGAACGAAAATTACCCATAAAACTGATTTCTTAATTTTTTATGTTTTAAAAATTAATAAAATTATTTAATTTAAAATATCAAATTATATTTATATTCAAGCAATTAAATTTTTTTAAAAATATAATATAATATGAATAAGGTGGAAGGCGCAGAAAATAGTAGAATAACTAGATTGTTTTTGGTTACTAAAAGATGAGTTGGGAACATATAGAATGTATTAAAGTTCTATCTACAATAATATATAATTAGTAAATTATTTTTGGCTATTAAAATTATAAGTGTATAAATATTTGAGTAAGGCTGATATAGAAAATTGTTGCAATAGATGTTGTTGTAAGTAGTTTTTTTATAGAAGGGTAGAATATAACATTAAAAATTATAAAAAAAAAAATGCATGCTATATTGGCATGTTTTGTAGAAAATAACGATTATAGAGAGGTGAGTGCATATTATAATTTAAACTATCATATAAATATTATATGTGATTTTCAATTATTGCTTAATTATATCTTATTATGTTGATAAGTTATAGCATAATTATATAATTAGATGTATTAAATTGAAAAAAAAAATATAACTAATATTACGATAATTTTTAGTTACCTAGTTTTTATTTACTAATTTTTAGGAGGGTAAATGTGATTTCGAATATGTTTTCCTCTATATTTTTGGCCAAAATAAAAGTTTTAATTTAGAGGGATTTGAGGAGAACGAAACCCTCACTACATATCAAAATAAAGCCAAAAATCAGGGTTAGGCACTCTCTCTCTATACTTCAGCCGCTCCAGTGTATACAATTTTCGGCCGTTTAGTACCCAATGTACAATTCACTCTTACCAACATGGTGTATGAAATCCATACGGATGCGATCTAATCTCCTCGCCGTCCAAAACCTAACAAGTCAAAGGTATGGAACTCTTCAAAATTTTCTTCTTTTGTGTAATAGAAATTATGCATTTTGGTTCATCACATGGATTATTCGATGGGGTATTGGTTTCTTCAAATACTCTACAATTCATGCTTTTCCGTCTCGATGTACACATTAATTTGATGATATAAAGTTGGTAATTTCCGGAATTTATGTTTTCACTTTTGTTTCAGTTTTCTCTTTTTTGATTATTTTTATTAGGTGCTCTTTGTGTGATGGGTATTCTGCAATTCTGTCTTATTTATTACACTGGTTCATTTTCCTAATTTGTTGGTATAATAATTTGAGAATTTTTGATATTTCATCATTATTTGCTTTCATTTTATTGGTGGTGGATTGTATGAAAAATCAAGAAAACTTTGGATAAAAGAAATTGTGAAAACTAGTTCCCAGAATTTTCTTAAGAAGCCAATGAATCAAATGAAATTGTGAGAATTTTTGATATTTCATCATTATTTGCTTTCATTTTATTGGTGTTGGATTGTATGAAAAATCAAGAAAACTTTGGATAAAAGAAATTATGAAAACTAGTTCCCAGAATTTTCTTAAGAAGCCAATGAATCAAATGAAATTAGAACAGCGAAACTAGAATAAGCATAATGAGTTTTTGTAGTATGTTTGATGGAATCACCTAATAAATGTTGGCTAATAAGAAATTGACAATCACAGTTAATGTGTTGCTCTTTATGATCCAAAAAGAGAATGGTAAATACGTCATGTAGGAGGTTGATCTTATATAGCATGAAAAATCTTTTTGATAAGATAGGCTAATTCACTTGCGAAGATGCTGCAATCATAGACGAATTACAGCAACTCTTTTTTTAGAAAATAGTTGGGACTGAAGGCAAACATACTTCCCAAAGCGAGTAATATTAGAGTTAGAAAAGAGAAAAGAAAAGAATGTGTAACCAGGTTGTATCTCTACTGCGACTAATAAATAATTATTTAATTACATTTTGAAAGGTCAAATAGTACTCTTAAGAAAATATTAACCAACCTCTGATACGAATTTAAAAGTAAGAAGTTAATTTGGATTTTCATAAACTTTTTGGAAGTAGTTTACAAATGCATAGAGATATATCTGAGTTCGAACGAGGTTGAACCTGTCAATTTTTGATGGTGAAGGCCTTAGCCTTGAGGGTGTTATTTCAAACTTATCGAAATAAGACCCATCTGAGTTCGAACGAGGTCGAACTTATCGATCTTTGATGGCGAAGGCCTTAGCCTTGAGGGTGTTATTTCGAACTTATCGAAATAACGACCCATCTGAGTTCGAACGAGGTCGAATCTGTCGATCTTTGATGGCGAAGGCCTTAGCCTTGAGGTTGTTATTTCGAACTTATCGAAATAACGACCCGTCTGAGTTCGAACAAGGTTGAATCTGTTGATCTTTGATGGCGAAGGCCTTAGCCTTGAGGGTGTTATTTCAAACTTATAGAAATAACGACCTGTCTGAGTTCGAACGAGGTCGAATCTGTGGATATTTGATGGTGAAGGCCTTAGCCTTGAGTACCAGATCGAACGAGGTCGATCTTATCGATCTTTGATGGCGAAGGCCTTAGCTTTGTGGGTGTTGTTTCGAACTTATCGAAATAACGACTCGTCTAAGTTCGAACGAGGTCGAATCTGTCGATCTTTGATGGCGAAGACCTTAGCCTTGAGGGTGTTATTTCGAACTTATCAAAATAACGACCCGTCTGAGTTCGAACGAGGTCGAATCTGTCGATCTTTGATGGCGAAGACCTTAGCCTTGAGGGTGTTATTTCGAACTTATCAAAATAATGACCCGTCTGAGTTCGAACGAGGTCGAATCTGTCGATCTTTGATGGCGAAAGCCTTAGCCTTGAGGGTGTTATTTTAAACTTATCAAAATAACGACCCGTCTGTGTTCGAACGAGGTCTAATCTGTCGATCTTTGATGGGTAGGCCTTAGCCTTGAGTCCTAGTTTGAAAGAGGTCGAACTTATCAATCTTTGATGGCAAAGGCCTTAGCCTTGATGGTGTTATTTCGAACTTACCGAAATAACGGCCCATCTGAGTTCGAACGAGGTCAAATCTGTTGATCTTTGATGGCGAAGGCCTTAGCCTTGAGTCCCAGTTCTAACGAGGTCGAACTTATCGATCTTTGATGGCGAGGGCCTTAGCCTTGAAGGTGTTTTTCCGAACTTATTGAAATAACGACCCGTCTGAGTTCGAACGAGGTTGAATTGTCGATCTTTGATGGCGAAGGCCTTAGCCTTGAGGGTGTTATTTCAAACTTATCGAAATAATGACCCGTCTGAGTTCGACCAAGGTCGAATCTGTCGATCTTTGATGGCGAAGGCCTTAGCCTTGAGGGTGTTATTTCGAACTTATCGAAATAATGACCCGTCTGAGTTGGAACGAGGTCGAATCTGTCGATCTTTGATGGCGAAGGCCTTAGCCTTGAGTCCTAGTTCGAACAAGGTCGAAGTTATCGATTTTTGATGGCGAAGGCCTTAGCCTTGAGTCCCAGTTCGAACCAGGTCGAACTTATCGGTCTTTGATGACGAATGCCTTAGCCTTGAGGATGTTATTTCTTACTTATCGTAATAGACGGGTTTGAACAAGGTTGAATCTATCGATCTTTGATCGTGAAGGCCTTAGCCTTGAGGGTATTATTTCAAACTTATCGAAATAACGACCCGTCTGAGTTCGAATGAGGACGAATCAATCGATCTTTGATGGCGAATGCCTTAGCCTTGAGTCCCAGTTAGGCAGAGATTGCTCGCGTTGGTGATTTCCTGCCATGACTGCTATGTGTTAACATTCTACTCGAACCTGCTGTATACGCGTGTTGCCGTTTCTTGCTTGACTTTGGCTCTTTCTTTTTGAAGAAGTTGCCGGCCGGGAAGATCTAGGTTGTTTCTTCCTCTTTTTTTGAAAGGATGGGGAGAGTAGATTGCACCACTCCTTCCTTGTTTGGTGTGGCCGGGCCCAGTAGGGCAGAGGGCTCTGGCTCTTGCTAACGCGCTCGATTTTTCTTTCCTCGGCGTGTTGCCTTCGAACCTGGTGTGAGTTGGATTCTTTTCTCGTGTTTCTTTAGCTTCGATCCAAGAAAAACTAGGTATTTTCACTAGGAAATCTCCACAGATGGCGCCAAATTGTTTGACTCAAAAGATATTAAACTCTTTTAAAGCAAATTAATCAAAGAGATAAAGGGGTAAATCGTAGTCAATCATAATTAATATTGGATCGAAAGACATATCATCTATAAGAAATATAGGACGGGCAGAATATCGGAAAGCTCTATTCATAATGGAATTGTGACCTACCTCTCCTTGGAGAGGGACCGGGAATTACAATCACGTTTGCTTTCTCTTTTGTTATTCTGAAATGGAGTTCTTTCCTCCTTTCTTCGTGGATCTTCGATCCTCCTTTCGTAGCTCAGGCTGTTAGAGTGTCGGAGGAGAAGTAGCCAGAGGGTCCTTCAGTCCTTTTTTCTCCTCTTTATAGTCCAGCCACTTTTCATACTTGCTGTGACTTATTATGGTCGGGTCGGGTTGGCTTTCTTGTCGTGGAGAGGCTTTAACCTCATTGCTTATCTCGAATGTAGTGGCGACGAGATGGTTGACTTCCTTCATGGGATGATAGGAGCGGAGTCGTGGTCGCCGTTTTCGTGTGGTCAGATTTTGACCAATACAATGGTCTTTGAGGTTCTTAAGTTGAAGAAGCAAGAAAGAAATGGATAATAAGCTAGCAAAGTTGGATACACGACTGGAATAAAATTTTTGAAGGGTGTTTTCTGCTCATCCAATTGTAAGTAGCTTATTACACTACTAATTATTATTTTTGTTATATAACCAACTATAGAAAATATGTGATTTCTTTAAGAAAAACTTCATATGACGGCTAAACTTTAATTATTTTATGTAGAGATGCTTTATTCCACCATTTTCTTATCTTTTTTTTTTAATTGTTATTGCGGCTTATGGAGGAGCTCAGAAAGCATCCAGATCGATTGGGACATGAATGACTATTTTTTCTATGTTGTAAAACCATATTGATATGTTTGAGTGGAACAACCTTTTACTATTTGAACTTATTTCGAATGATACAGTTGAACCTCTAATTATGTCTTATTGCTAATGTATTGCATTTCTTAAAACAATTGAAGAAGAAATTTTACTAAGATTCTCTGCATATTTTGTATTGCATTTATTAAATTAATTGAAGATATTTCGGTATAAATCTTCTACATATTTCTGCTAAAATGTGATTCTTAGCTACATTATATAAATTTTTGTGGCTATCAATATTTGTGGCAAATTCTTCAATTTGTAGCTATGAAATTTTTTAATTTATAGCTAAACATATTTTGCCACCAAAAAGAATATAGCTATATATTTTCATTTTTGCAGCAAATGAATTTTTTTTTGCTATAATTCTATATGTCCTATGGCAAAAAGCATGGAATCTTAGCTACAATAGAGATGTTTGTGGCAAACACAGCTATGGACTTTTGAATTTGTAGCTAAACAACCATACTATTGCCACAAAACTAAACTATAAAAATAGCTACAAAATCTGAACTTGCGTGGCAAACAAATTATATCTTTTGCTATAATTTAATACCTTACAATATAAAGATAGCTACAAATATTTTTTGTCATGGAAAAAGAATAAAATAATTTGCTGTGAATATATTTTTTTGTGGCAAAAGACTTTTATCATTATAGCTACAACCCCAAAATATTTGTAGCAATAAGTACTAGTCCTTGGCCACGGACCATGTAAAATCCGAAGCTAACTTTTAGCTACGCTATATTTTGCTACGAATGTGACGAAATTTTTCACATGAATACTTTGATGTATGTTATGTGTTTTGATTGACTTAAAGCCAGTTGAATGTATACTATTTATTTGACTTGCTGAGTGCCCTGCTTAGAAGCCATGTCTAACTTAGACCCTTTATAATAGGTTTCTGCTACATATTCTATATGATTAAGTCCTGATCACTCCGAGGGCCTATTCTTGAGATGCTGTCATTTTGAACTGACTCCATAAACCTGATAAATTATCCAATGTGTGCTTTGTTCTACTTGACCTATGTGTTTGTACACCTCTCAGATGTATTCAGAATATACGTTTGTAGGATACCCTTATGTGACTTTTATAAACTGAGGGGTTCTCAAGTGTTTTCTTTATCCTGCTTATGTGCTATCTCATCTTAAGATGTTACCTAGACTATCATGTTCTTGGTTAGTTTGTAATCCTTAAGGATTAAAAATTTTCTGACTACATATGTGTTTCTTGCTTAAGTTTGAAGTCTCCTAGATGACCTATTTGCATAGGCTTTCACTTATTCTTGTTGATCTTGTTGGGCGTTAATCATAACTGGTGATAAGAGTTGGTTTGCTTCTAAATTTTGGTGTGGTCTATGGGGCCAACTTTGGTATTGGGTCTAAATTGTGCTATCAAGCTTTCCCTTGCATATCTAGAGAGTTTGGGCCTGTTGGTTTTGCATGAAGTTGGAGGCTGTTGAAGGCCCAGATGTGTTACTGGGTTATTTGTATATTTTGGGCCTATAACTAGTTATTATTAGGCTGTAATAATTTGTAAAATTGATAATGGGGGAAAATAGTTAAAAAAGAACCCGTGGTAATTTGATTCTCTCATGCCTATAGGTCTAAATAACTTTGCCTGCTACTTGTCAACCATGCTTTACTTCTACGTATTACTTAGTTGATAGATATCATGCCTATAGTACCTTCAAATTTGCCTAACACGTTTAGAAATCATGAGCTTAGGACCTCAAGCAAATTGGTAACTAGACACTGCCTATGTGATTTGCAATATCGTTTAGAAATCATGCCTACATGACCTATTCTGTGTTAATTCGATTATCTACTACTACACTTAGAAATCATGTCCTAGGACTTCACACTTAGCATCATGCCTATAGGGCTTTATGTTAACTAATCCAACTGTTTGTACTACCATGTTTTATAAATTACACTCTTGATTCCTTACACCTAAAAACTATGTTCATAGGATTCCAACATTGACTTATACTCCCTCCGTTTCAATTTATGTGAACCCATTTGACTGGGCACGGAGTTTAAGAAAAGAGAGAAGACTTTTGATCTTGTGGTGTAAAATGAAGCACCTTTATTTTGTGTGGCTATAAATCATTGCATAAAGGTAAATTGTTTCCAAATAAGGAAAGTGGTCATTCTTTTTGGCACGGACTAAAAAGGAAATAAGTTCACATAAATTGAAACGGAGGGAGTATCATTTAAGTGTGGTTCCGCTTAAAATAATTTATGATTTGAATCACCTAGAGATCCTACCTATAGGATTTAACAATGAAGCCACTTTGCCATGATATCCATATAGGAATCATATTTATAGATTTGACATCTAATTGGTTCACACTACTTCATTGTTATGACTAGCCACTCACAACTTCACCTAGAAATCATGTTTTAAGGTCCAATTCTTTTAATTCGATGATATAAGTTAATTAGTAACTATCCAACATGCCTCCGTGATTAGAAATCATGTTCATAGGGTGACCCATTGATCCCGCCTTCAATTATGCCATCTCCTAATAAATAATTGTGCACTTACATGAATTAATTTGCGGGGTTGAATGTGAGCCCCTCATACTTATTGTGCTTATGTGAAGTCCTACTTGTTCGAACTATTTGGCACCTAGTTTATTTAATTTTATGCTGCCTAGGATGAGTATAGAACCATCCTTATAGTTGTCCAAGACCTCCTAGACGATATGCATGGGACGGGTAGGCTTATATAGGGTATGAACTAGAATTGAATTAGTATGTTTTAGGTAAACAACTTAAAGATAGTAATCAGGTAGCTGGAGATGATTGTAATGACCCGGCCGGTCGTTTTTAAAATTCACGTCCCGATCCCCTATTTACTATTTTCCCCGTATTTATATATGCTATTTTGAATTGCCGGGATGGTCGATTTTGAATTTTGGAGAGTTTTGAAACACTTAGTCCTTGAATGAGAGCTAAAGTGTTGGAAGGTTGACTGTAGTTGGAACAGTGTGAAGACGGCCTCGGAATGGAAGTCTGATGGTTCCGTTAGCTCTGTTGGATGATTTCTGGTTTAGGGGCGTGGTCGGATTGTGTTTTGGAGGTCCGTAGCTAATTTAGCCTTCAAATGCCGAAAGTTAGATTTTTGAAGTTTTCGGTTCGATAGTGAGATTTTGATCCGAGAGTTGGAATGGAATTCCGAAAGTTGGAATAGCTTCGAAGTGTTAAATGTGACGTGTGTGCAAAATTTCAGGTCATTCGAACGAGATTTGTTACTCTTTGATCAAAAATGTATTTTGGGAAAATTTCGAGTTCTTAGGCTTGAATGCATGGTTAATTTGAGGTTTCGATGTTGTTTCAGGTGTTTTAAGGATTGGTACAAGTTTAAAAAGTGGTATTAGACTTGTTGGTGCCTTTGGTTGAGGTTCCAGGGGCCTGGGGATGATTTCAGATGGTTGACGGGGAGTTTGGGGAATGTGTGTAGCTGCTGAACTTTGCTGCTTCTGGTATTTCCGCACCTACAGTTTGGGGACCGTAGGTGTGATGCTGTACATGTAGAAAAGGAGACGCAGAAGCGGATTATTGATGAATTGTCAGGAACCACAGAGGCGGTTTGGTCCCTTAAGTGAAGAAATGCAGGAGCGGTTATGTGGCCACCTATGCGGTACTGCAAAAGCGCTCCATAGGACGTAGATGCGAAAACTGCTTGACAAATTGATTTAAAAGGGGTTCCGTGACCTAGGGGTTATTTTCACCATTTTATCTTGGCTTTGGAGCTTTTTGGGCGATTTGAAATAGGAATTTCAGGGCGAGAAACATACTGGGCAACTTGCCATCCTTAATGGACGTTCGGTCGTGTAGGGAACTGATCGAGGCTGATTTTGGGACAAGAAAAGGGCCATCTTTCGATCTTGGATATGACCCGATCTTGGAGGAAAATGGAGGTTTCGCTAAATTCCCTTGGGATAGTCAGGGTTTGCCGATACAAAAAACTGCACACCCCATGGTTTTCTGAGTAGGTTCGAGATCAAAAAGAGCAATGAATTGGGCCATTTGACACATTCTTAAATTTCTTTTGACTTTCTATATGAACAGTATGGACATATCAAATCATACCAGTTGTTTCACGAAGAATTGGCCATCAGTTTTGTTGGGTGGATTCACCGTAATGTTTATGTTTTCATTATGTGTTTTCTTGGGGCTGCTGATCTTCCCAATGGAAGGAGTTAAAATCCATACTCGACTAGACATGGTTGGCAGAACCATGATGGAGGGAATTAAGAGATAGACTTACACTATTGTCCCTATGGTATTGGTAGAAATGTATCGAGTGCTGGACCGATGCAAGCACGGGGTATGTTACTTTGAGGGTAAATTAGCACTAATGTAAGCTCACTCGGTTGAAAATAAAGTAGGACTTCTTTCGGGTTGTAATGAAGGCTTTTGGATTAGGGTAGGATACCATATGAGTAAGTGGTTATACCTTTCTTTAAGCACTCCATATTTTCATTTCTTGACTCACAATTACCAATTCTTTGAGGAATTCTCTTTTTATTGGGGGGTAGAGAGAGACATGATATCAATTTTTCTTGTTCATTTCATTATATTTCTCCCTTGAAGCTCATGTTAGGGATTATTACCTCTTTTTGAATCCATCGACCGATCCAATTATTCTCTTTTTTTTACCTGATACCTCTTTCAAATTCTTCAACTCTCCCCCAAACTTATGCCTTAAGCCACTTATTTTACAAGGTTTTGAAGGAAGGTCCGGGTGCCAAGAGAGGATTACGAAAAAATAGGTAAAGGCTTATACATGGTTATCAAATAAGAAAGGCTAGATGATCAAAGGGGGTTGACTAGAGATAACGATATTGGTTGGCAATAGAAAGCTCAAACGAGCCAAGGAAAGCCTACAATCGTTTCTCGAACGAAGCAAAAATTAGGA
Organism: Nicotiana glauca; assembly: GCA_026770625.1. Lineage (NCBI taxonomy): Eukaryota > Viridiplantae > Streptophyta > Magnoliopsida > Solanales > Solanaceae > Nicotiana > Nicotiana glauca. The sequence continues at coordinate 87,397 of MU753578.1, forward strand.
TTTTGCCTTGAAGCATGTTCGGGGCAAGTTCTAGACCATTCGCACAGATACTTGGACTAGCAACAAATCCAACTTACCCCTCACACAACTAGACCGCAAAAGAGGATAGAGTCAAGAGCCTACAACAACCACACTCAAGTTAAAGATCACTATGGTCCAATAAACCACTCGATGATTACCAAAATCAATTCAAGAGTCTTAAAGTCACCAACTAGAGCTATTTTCTTTCAAATCCTTGTTTCAAACCATAACCACATAGTTAAGTGTGCTGGTATCAAATGAATCATGAATAAATCTTTTTTGAGAATGACTTGATTAAGACTTTTATTCATTACTACTATTATCATTATTATTAACTAACACAAAAACATACTCATTCCCTTAAGAGAGTTGTCACGCCATCCATCATTGGGATGAGTCCCCCGGTTCACACAAAAACTACCTTTGGAAAGAACCATGAAATTAAGAAAATCAAAGGCTTATTATTTACAAAAACATAAAAACAAGCTACTAATCAAAACAAGAACTAAAGTGGAAAAAATAAAGAAGCTACTAAACAACAACTACTAGAGATAAATAAACGACAAAGAAGAAAAGGAACAAAATAATCCAAATAATACAGTCCAAATGTATAAAAAATGTGTCCATGTCAAATAAAATAAACTCCATCGCCCTGAATAAAAGTAAGCATTGTCCCCACTTCTTAACAAATAAGAGTGAAAAGAGAGAAGGCAAAGAAAACTCCCTAAGGATCCTTGGACATCTTAGTGTCCCTAGAACATCATCTCATGCCGGGTCAGCTAACTGTATCTCATCATCATCATATCTGGGAGTGGCGCGAGTGACAAACATCGCACGCACTGCCTCAGCAGTGTCGGCAGCAAGGAATGGCTCATCAGACTGTTCAGCTAGTGTAACGGGTGTAGATGGATCTGGAACGGACTGGTTTGGGTCAAGTAATATATCAAAAGGTAGATCCACATCCATCGCAAGTCTGGTCACCTCCTTCCTGAGCTTGTCAACCGATCTCTTGCTTGCTTGAGACTTTGTCATCTTCTTCACTTCTTTGGCCAACTCCTCAATAACTGACCCGTGTTGTACCAGAGTGTCCATGATTATCTTTTGGTTGTTTAGAATCTTCTTCAACTTCTCATCAAGATCATAGGAGACCTGAGGTGCCTGTGTAGATGACTGTGCTGCAACAATACTAAATATGTCAGACAACTTTGAAATAGTAGTCTGCATCTAGTTGTTGAGACTCGCCAACATCTGGGAGACTCGCGTAGTAGATAATGGAGCTATAGGCATGGGCACTAGCCTCAGAGCTGGAGCAGGGGCTGCCTTGGGGGGCTGTGGTAGGATCTAAAGATGGGGACGGAGGCATAGCAACAACATTAGAAGAGGGCTCAATAGAGGTAGTTGGAATGTCAGCTGTCTCAGTACCTACCACTTCCCACTTATCAGTCTGGCCTGTGGTGGTAGAAGGCTAAACTCTCTTCTTTAGATTGGTTGCATCCATCAAGAAGTACCAGTCAAATGGCTTCTTTACCTTCACCTTTGTCTCATAAGTCTTCGGCTCTATCTTTATATCAGTAAGGTACTTTGTAATGGTGTTGGGATAAGGATAGGCTGTGTTGATCTGTTGAGCTACCAATGAAATGTTGGCCGACATCATGGCACCTACGTTAATTAGTTATCCGACGATGGTAGAAGCCACAAGAACATCATGTGGGTGAGGCAAATGAGTCTCGTTCTAGCACAAATCAAGTCTGCTGTATACAAAAGTCTGCCATCCCTTTTCCTCGAAACTGAATATGCTCTGGTAGATGGGAACCCCAACAGTGATCCATGGTGGTGGTGGCCCTGGTGGTTCTAATATCTCTTCTTGCCAAGGTCAAACTTCTTCTTTCATTGCACACTTCTCTAGATACTCTTTCGGCTCCAAGTCCTTAAACCCCAAGTACGCATTTATTGCGTGCTGATCAAACCTCACCTTGATGTTGTGTAGTTTAATCACCTTTGTCCCCTTCTAGATGTGAGAAATAATTATGTAGAACTCTCGGGCGATGTACTCCTTGGCATCCTCAAATCTCTTAGTAAACTACATCCAACCCTTTCTTGCTCCGAACTGCCTTAACACCAATGGGTTATATGTATCCAAATCCTTCAACAAAAATTGGCGCTCGAGTGTCAAGGATCTTACCGGCCACCATATGCGGAAATTAGTGAAGGTAGCCATGCTGACGAACCTATCCTCCTATATTTCATTTTTCTTCGATCTTTTCACACTCGTGGATGTACCATCTCCCTCTCTACCATTATTAGGGATATCGTGTACGATTTGTGCATCTGTATTTTGGGCAGCGGTTGGCTCATAGCTCTGTCTAGCACATGCCGACCCCTCGGAAGTTCTGTGAGATAAAGAGGCCTTATCCATGAGCTATAATTTCCCCTGTGGCCTAGAAGGTGTGGCCTCTAGGTCCTCATGTATAGAGGCTAATTTCCCTCGGAAGCTGCTATAGACGGGACATAGGAACTAGACTCGGAGAGGTCTGTACCTGTCTCCCTACAAGTTGTGGACTTCTTTCGAATAATTTTGGGTTGGCCAAGGGGCAAGGTACCTCTACCTCGACTCCTAGAAAATTCACCTCTTCCTTTTGTAGTTTCACCACGACTGCACAATTGAACCATTGTTTGTATCACAACAAAGAAGATTGTTAGTTGCAAGTTATTCAACACATTTAAGAATTATATAGGCAAGGCAGAACATTGTGGACATAGTGAGGTTATGACAAAATAACATGGCAGGAGTTGGGCTATGCAGTCTGCACTTTTCTGATGTGCGGTGCAGAATGGAAGTGCGGTTTGCACAATTTCATGTGCGGCCGCACTTAAGACAATCAAACTTCAAAGGCTCAGAAGCCTCTCTCTGAAGATAGTGCAGAGGCTGTCTGCACATATGGTCTCAAAAATGGTAGACCTCTAATGGCTAAGTGTGGCCGCTCACAGAATTCTATAGTCCGCACATTTTAAGTGCGGCCACAGAAGCACTAGCCTTCAACAATTTGTTAGGAGGGAAAAGGGGAAACAATGTTTGTTAGGAGAGTGAAAAGTTAAAAATAAACTCCAAGAGGTTTAAGAGGGAAAAGGGGTGAGTGGGACCACAGATTTCCATGTGCGGTCCGCACTCTATCACCTAGGTTAGCCTTTGATGATAGGCTATAATTACGTGTTTTAGTCGATTATTACACTCTAATTTAATGCACTTTAGTTGAGTTTGCGCTTTAATCGCTAGTGTTTTGCACTAATTGTGTATTTTATGCCTTGTAGGTGT
>MU753578.1:102129-120362 GCA_026770625.1 Nicotiana glauca
GGGGGGGGGATTTCACATAATGGTTGCAAATAGATGGAGTGAAAAGAAACGAAAGAAAAGCTGAATTTTTGAGAAAAAATAGTTTGAGAAATTTGAAAACAAACAATGAAATAAACAAGTAAAAGAGAAGGGGTACTAAGTTTATAAATAATATGGATCACCCTACACAACACCCGGTAACCACTTATACATGTGGTGTTATCGTGTAGTTATCATATCCATATCTACCCTTTCCCACACCGTTAAGGTATTAAACACAGAGTGGTCTCGTTTCACTTGTTGCATGGTATTACTGTCCCCAATCCTATCAGTCCCGGAGGCATTTGGGACTACTAATCCTAAAGGGAAAGGGTATGAGGTTTTGTAGTTTTAAAAGGACAAAATTCTAAGGTGACAATAAAAACACATAGAGCAAATATGGGGAAAACACTCAAACACTTAAGGCTCAAACAGACCTCCTTAGATCAGAAAAAGCATATAGTTTAGCCTGTCTTGCACGTACTGATTAGGGTCTGATTAAACTTAAAGGTTAAAGCATGTTGATTTATCACATATTTTCAGATAAAAATTTGAAAGTAGACCTGCCCGCTGGTTGTAATTAATAAAGACTGGTGCAGTTTAACGTGAACCCTAAGGCTTGCCTAAGTGATAGAAGAAAACCTATAAGCATGATGTCTACAGATTTGAGAAATAAGAGTATGAACTGATTACATGCTGATTTAGGAAAAAGGTTGCCAGTTTTAACAGAAGAAGTATAAGTTCTGCAATTGATAGACATTGTTATTACTTATAGGCGGATAAAACGTTTTAGACTTGGTTATTAATTCCTATAGGCATGCTTTCTACGTGCTTTTAGCTTTAGCCACTTATGTAGACATAATGAATATGCAGGAATCCTATAGGCATGACATATAAATGCGATTGATTATTTAAGGCCTATAAACACATTTGCCTAGTGACAGATGCATATGCAATATTTTGAATGGCCTATGGACATGTTTTCTAAATGCATATGCAAGATTCAGATTTTTTGAGTAATTACAGACATAGTATCATATGAGAGTGCAGAATTCCTTATAGGCATGATATTTACATATGAAAGCGCAAAATTCCAACAGGCATAATATCTACGTATGCAAATGCAGAATTCTTATAGGCATGGTATCTACATATGTAAGTGCAAAATTTCAGAAAAAACCTAAGGCGGCATATTTATAGATGAAGGTGCTGAAATCTTAGAGGAATGGTAGCTAAATGAAAGATGCAAGATTCTTATAGGCATGGTAACTATATGAACATGCGTAAGTCTTATAGGTATGATAACTATATGAGAAATGCAGAATCTTATAAGCATGGTAACTATATGAAAAATGCAGGAATTAGAGATTCCTATAGGCAAGTTATCTACCCATATACATGCATGGTTACCCTCCCTTTTCACTAATCGTCCGTAAAGTTTATTATAAAGTTATTACAACCTAGAATAAGTGTAAGAAAGGAAAAAAATACATTAGAAATTAAAAGTACAACCAAGGGGAGCCTAATTCAGGCTCCTTGTCTGAAATATGAGATGAACCAACTCTAGGAGATCAATGTTCAAAGCCTTTCTTTCATTTGGATGTGTTAGAGTTCCCTAAGAGCCTCATGTGGACTCCGGGAAGTGCTCACACCCAAATGCATAACAAATTAAGACATAGTTCAATGTGGAAGGGCCAGCCCTCAAGTGTTCAAGTTCAGAGGGAACTCAAGGTCCCAAGGCAAGGCTCAGAAGAGAGGGGCAAAACTTAGAAACTAGGAGAAAGTGTAAGTGCAGAAGGGGAAATCTGAAAGGGGAGAGGTAAAAGGGAATAATTTAAAGTCAGAACACATAAGGGTATAGGGGAGTGGGGAATTTGCAAGAACACAAGAAGAGCAGGCTGATGGGCATACCTAGTAATAGGATATGCTGGCATACCCTCTGGCCTATTTAGAGGTTAAGACCTCATTGGTTCAGAACCCAGTTCATGGACAACAACTCCTGTTGCCATGACCTAAGTCACTACTCACAAACATATAGGGGTGATGGGATAGGGAGCAAAGATTTACAGTACAAACAGGCAATAGAGCATAGACATGCTAAATTAAATATTGAACTCTACATAGATAGTAAAGTAGACATGGGTATAAAGACTGTAAGTAAACACATTGGGGTGACGTTGAAACTAAAATTAGGACATACCAGATTCAAGGAAACAAGTAAGAAAAGCAGTAGTCTTGTAAAAGCCAAAGTGCAGACATGAAGACAAAATACTTTTAAGTGAGAGTTCAAAAGAGATTGTGAAATTGTGTAGTTTGAAGTGTGTTCAATCGTGTGTGCTTTGTGAAAAAGCGGTCGTGTATTTATAGTGTGGAAGTCATGAGGAAATAAGGTAACAAAATAATTGAAGACTGATTGTAAATCAATTATATAAGACTCCCTTTAATTAAGGGATTCAAATTCAAACGGGTATAAAACAATTAAGGAAAGAGATTAATCAAACACTTGTGTAAAGCATGCAATTAAGGGTAAATACACAAAGGTTATTTAAGGACAAGGTTTCTGAAATACACGGTTGTACAATTTAAGGAAAAAAAATCAATTAACAGCCCAGAAATCACAAGGTATGAGATTTGGTATGAATGAACCAAGTCAGAAAGATGGAAAAGGTTTTAACTTAAGGAAAATCAGCAAACAATCAATTAGACCTATTAAAAAGGAATTCTGAGTCAATCACTAGTTTGAAAACCTTTTTGAAGAAGGATTCATCACATATAAATAATACAAACACGTTAAACATGAAGGAAACTTGTTGAGCCATTGTAAAATCAGTAGAAACTCCAGTGTAGGAGAGTTTTAGCAAAAAGTTCAGAATTGTACAAAAGATGTCCAAACACAGTTCAGAGACTCAAAGTTAGTCTGAAGGGATAAAGGGTTCTAAAACAAAACCCTAGTTCACATAATCACACCTCGGTGGAATCCCAAAATTCTAGGGTTTCCACCTAGAATCAAATACAGGGATGAGGAGGCAAGTAGTTGAAGCCAGCTCAGGGGTTTCTTTAAGAAACTCATAAGAAAACATGGAAACCATAGAAGGTTTCAAAACAAACCAGAGTGAAGAAACTAGTTCGGAGCATAATGATGAAAGATTAACAAGAACAGTAGAAGAAAACATGCTTAAGCAGATTTTCTTTAGAAGAAACTTTAAACAAGTTAAAATAGTAAAAACCCTTAAGAACATGGTAGAAGAATACAGTAGGCGAAGCACATCATAACATAGTTGAAGAAAATAGCAGATCATAGCATAGAAAATACAATTGAAGAAAGAACGGAATATAGAAAGCATAATAGAAGAACAAGCGTGGTAAAAGAAGAACATAAGAACACAGTAGAGACAAATACACCCAAAAGAAAAGGGAGAGGAAGTCAGATAAACACTTTAAGCATTTTTAGAAAACCCTAAATCGAAAAGAAGCGATTTTGAAAGTAATTTTGAAAGAAAAAATTGGGGAAATCGTTTGAAAACTCAAGTAGAGCATGGATACATAACAAATCTAAAAAGAATCGGAGAAAAACCTCGAAGGGCTAGGGTTTCAGAAGAACCCTAGAAAATGCGAAAGGCCTTGTAAGGTCATTGACCTGAGTCAGAGAGGTCGGAATCAGACTCAAACAACTATAGCACGCTGGAGAAAGGCCGGAGATGGCCGGAAACCTCGAGTCGGTGAAGGTCTGAGAGAAGACCTTCAAGGTCTGGCCTCGAATCTTCAAGTATCGAGCACACATGAGTAATAGGAAGTGAGTATAGGACCCTTTGGCCTGAGAAGCCATGGTTTTCGGTGGGTTTCACGGTTGAAGACGGTGGGAGACGATTAGGGTTCAAGGAATGTTCGAGAGAGTTTGAAAGATGAAGGGGTTGAAAGGCGACTGAATAGGTAAAAGTGATTAGGGTTAGGGGTGTTTGGGAAATTAAAAAGGGAAGGGGGAATTATGGCCATTGATGAAAATGATCAGCGGCCTAGATCAAAAGGGGAGCCGGGCGGGTTTTATTAACGGGTTAGGGGTCGGGTAATTTAGGAATTAGGCTAGTCCGGTTTGAGATTGAAATTGGGTTAATTAGGGTGGGTTAATTTGGGCTAAAATTTAAATGAAATAGGCTAGCTTTTAAATAGCCACTTTTTTCCTTTTTATTTTATAAAAATAGTAAATTGACTTCAAAAAATAAATAAAAGGTGCTAAATTAATTAATAGTATATAAATATTAGATTAAAAATACTAGAATCAAATTTGTAATTATAAACATAATTAATTCTTAAAATAAGCTAGTATTGCAATTAAGTGCAATTTAGCTATAAAAATACCAAATCAATATATAAAAATGTGCAAAAATTACCTGAGCTATATTTTGGTATAAATATGAGAATACAATAACTAAATCAACAAAATGATAATTTTGGGAACAATTATTGATTTTGTACTGTTAAAATAGGACAATAAATTAGTTTAAAAATCTTTTAAAAATTGGAAAAAATAATAAACACCGAGCCACATATGCAACAATGTCTTTCTTCATCCTACGCCACCAATAATGCTGCTGCAAGTCCTGATATATCTTCGCGGCGTCCGGGTGAATAGAATACTGCAAACTATGGGCCTCCGCTAAGATCAACTCTAGAATCCCGTCGACATTGGGCACACAAACTTGCCCCTGAAACCTCAAAACACCATCATCATCTAAAGTCACCTTCGTGGCACCTCTACGCTGCACCGTGTCTCTCAGGACACACAAATGAGGATTTTCAAACTGCCGATCACGGATACGCTCCAATAATGAAAAACGAGCGATCGTGCAAGCTAACACTCTGCTAGGCTTAGAAATGTCCAACCTTACAAGTCGATTGGCCAAATCCTGAATATCCAAAGCAAGTGGTCTCTTGCTGACCGGAACATAAGCCAGACTACCCATGTTCGCGGACTTCCTACTCAATGCATCGGCCACCACATTGGCTCTCCCTGGGTGGTATAAAATAGTAACTTCATTGTAGACATGTGATTTTTGACCCTTCCCAATAATTTTTACATTTTTAGCTTAAATATTTAATTTAGGTCTAATATAGCTATTTCAGCTAATTTTGACTCTTTTACTTTAATTCGTCACAAAATGAGAAAATTACAAAAAAAAAAAAACAGATACATAAATTTTAGTTTATGTATTTCTCATAAACTTGGAAAATACAAAAATAGCGCCTTATTTTTAATCTTTATATATACTTTCGGAATACAACAAAAAAATAGTTTCATTAATGTTTTGTAATCATTCAAAAATAGTACCTTATTTTTATCCTTATATAAAAACGAAAATTACAAAAAATAGTTTTATTAAGATTTTGTAGTCATTTTAAACTCGAAAAAATACCCAAAAATACTTTTGTTTTAATTGATAATCTCATTTTAATAGTTATTTTTCTTACGTAGGATTAATTAAATAAGGTCGTGTTTTTTTTCTCGGTTGCGGGGGAAGAATAACATTCGGGTTCAAACGACCCATTTTTAGGCCAAAAATTCGGACCTAGCCCATAAGAACCTAAGTCCAATACCCATACCCAACCCCACTACCCTAAACCCTAGACTAGTGGGAGACACTTTTTACACATTTTGAGGAGGATACACGGACAGAACTCTCATTTTTGGGCAGGATTTAAGGAAGGAGACTTTTCTCTTTCTTCTTTATAAAGAAAGCAGAACACATTTTTTTACAGGAAGGGACTTCACACTACTGTTGATCATCGTCCTAAAAAACGAAACCAGAGACCCCTCCCTACTGACCAAACGTCGCTGCCTCACGTCACCCAAATAGTCCACGGCGATTGTTACGTACAAACCTCCTCCACGCACAGCAAACTCCTCCAACGAACCAGTCAGCAACGCCAGATAACAGCCATCGTCATTGTCCCTCAACTATCCAAACACCACCTCCAAAACAGCCTCCCTCACGTCCGCAAACAAGCAGCAGAACAGCATCACTTTCCCGTTTTCCTCTCCATCTCCACCCGTCGACCAGCCCTCCGGTCACGTTCCAGTCCACCGTCGACCACCAAATAGCTCCTCCAGTCAGCCCCGTTCCCCGCTCACACCGGCCAGCAGACCACCAACGTCCAAACGACCCTCCTGTCTGGCGACCAACCAAACCAGTAGTGACCCTTCAGCCCCAAACCAGTCGAGACTCGTCCTCCATCGCTAACCTTCTCCTTCGTTGTTTGTCACGAACAAAAGACCATGCGTCTTCTTCTTCTTCCAAGAACAACAATGAAACCAAATAACTGAAAAACCCTAGTGAACAGCTCAAAACCAATCTGCTTTCGCTTCGTCTCCGACCAACCAGCAACTCCAGCGACTAGACCACCCAGTTCGTCACCTCACCACACCCCCAAACGACCACCAATAACAGCCTACTCTCCATCACGTCGCAGCATGAAACCACGCTAGAATTAGTTCGCTGGCAAGTCGTTCGTGTGTGTCGTTTTGACTGTTACTCCAGTGTCGCCCTTGCTATGGTAGTAGCATCATTTTTAAATCGAGGTTGTCCGTTTGAGATTTCCGGGCAGATTCGATTTTTCGATCGAGGTTCTGTCGCTTCGTGTCCCTGTTGGTTCTTAGTTCGCTGCTCAGTACCTTGTGCAAGCATATCTCCGTAGTTTCTGATTTTACTCAATTAAAAAGAAGCAATTCCAGGTTCAATTCTTGTAACTCTTACTTGTATTGCTGCGTTAGTTTCCAATGTGATATGAACCGCATGCTCTTATTATTTTGGTTTGTGGTTGCTTTTTCGAATGTCATGTTTGTTGTTTAGCTTAATCTGTTTGGACGAGTTTTGATTGTTAAAGTCGTTTATCTATTTATAGTCCAATATTATTTGTTGGATTCATAATGCAAAGTTACTTTGGTCTATTCAAAAATTCTATAACAATTAAGCTTAACAGTTACATTGGTCTTTTCACACATAGCTAGGAGAATGGAACGTAGTTCCAGTTGAAAGAAGGTTTAAAGTTTTTTTTATGAATAAGAATTAAGAAAATAATTTGAACACGTAGTTTGTTTTAGGCATGTAATTAAATTATCACGGCTATGGGTACGGTTCCCGTAATGTAGTCGTGACATTAAATTTTGAATTAGTTTTGAATCTGCATATTTGTAGTTCACTTAGTTGAATGCTTTTCCTTTAATAAAATTGAGACGAGCCTCGCCAAATAAAATGCCCAAATTGCGGGGCCCTCATAAATGTATATATTAAAAATAATTAGAATTCGGGATGAGTCGTTTAGCAAATTTTATGGCTTTTCCTTAAAGTAATAATGTGCTAGTCTCTCTAGGTGCGCTTTTAATAATTTACTTTCTTAAACTCGGGTGCACATTTATGTGACCCAAATCCAATCTCAATGGAGTCGAAATATGTCAATAACCCCGGGTACATTGATATGACGTGGTTTGAGATGTATTTTCACGACGTTGCAATTCTTGTAAAATAATAATAATCAAAAGCGGTTAAAAGGTAAAAAAATGCACATAAGTTAAAGCATGTTATAAAATCAGATAAACAAGCCAAAATATGACAGTTGAGCGACCGTGCTAGAACCACGGAACTCGAGAATGCCTAATACCTTTTCCCGGGTTAACAGAATTCCTTATCCGGATTTCTGGTTCGTAGACTGTAATACAGAGTCAACTTTTTCCTCGATTTGGGATTCAAACCGGTGACTTGGGACACCATAAATCTCCCAAGTGGCGACTCCAACTCTTAATAATAAATCCCGTTTCGATTGTCCTTTAATTGGAAAAACTCCGTTTATTACACCCTTCACGGGGTGTAGTAGGTAAAAAGGAGGTGTGACAACTCTGGCGACTCCGCTGGGGATTAGATAATCCCTGAACTTTTGGTTCAGGGTTTAGAATTCGAGCTTGGTATATTTGTTGTATTTGGCTTGTATATTATCTGATTTTGTTATATATTTGGGCCTAATGTGCTAAATGTTGCTTTTTACCGTTTTGATATTATTTGAATTGTATATATAAACTGTGCCGAAACCCTTCTCTTCTTATCTTTGGGAATGTGCTCGCCGGTCGAGACTCCCTGTTCTGTTAGTGTCATACCTTGAAATAGGAAAGAGGCTCAGAAAGTTTCTAAGCCGGCTGGTCTTTTGGTTCCCGGAAAGGAGCTCTTTCCTCGACCCGAGTTGTCCGCTCGGGTACACGGTCTAGAACAAACACCCAGGTTTTTTTACCTAGTATAACAAAACCTCATGCTGGATCCCTTATAGGAACGCTTATTTGCATCATGCTGCATTCGACTTAGGGGACTCAACACAGGGGTTGGGTTCGTCTGGGACAGGCAACCTGAAATGAAAAAGACCATCCTGCTGCATCCTGTTTGTTTTACGTATTTATTTACTTCAGACTTGCATGCTGACTGGCTTTTAAATATTGGGGAAAATGAAAAAAAAAGAGAGGAAAAATAGCAGTGTAGCGGGTTAAGATGGTTAATCACTAGTTTGGAAAATATCAATGTCCATGTAGTGCCGAGACTCTACCGGTTTTTATTTTTTTTTAATTTTTTTTTAATTTTTCAAAACAGTTTGTTTTATTTTCCACTGAAAAGAATGAAAAAATGTTTTCCAAAATATTCTGCTTCATTTGCCAATAAAGGAAAAATGTGATTTGGTTTTCAAAAAATAGTTTGTGTTTTAAAATGAAAAAAAAAATAATTCTTTTTACTTGCCAATGATTTGAAAAAAAAAAGTCTTGTTTTCCAATTTAGTTTATTCTCTTTGCCCGAACTACGCGTGTTTGATTCTTACTGGCTGTGAGATACGTAGGCAACCCTCATCGGGTCCAACCTCCCCTTTTGCAAAAATAGTCAAAAGTGTCAAATTTTTAATTTTTGTCATAGATAAGTCGGGTAATGCTGTTTTGTCAAAGATAGCCGAATGTTCTCAGAAGGGACGCCGGAAGGTTGACTTTGAATAAATGGTCTCTTTTGGTCATTTTTGAATTTTTGACCGGTTGACTCACACAGCCTAAAAATCTTCGTCCCCGAAGTGCTGAAAGGCCGCGTTCGGAAAATCGGATCTATCTTTTGAATTTGGAAAAGTGAAAAATGTTCAAATCATTTTGAGTCAAATCAATTTTTCTTTTGTTTAAATCACATTAATAAATGTGCAGGATGAGCACGAGTCAAAATGAACCTTTTTCAATCATGACTAAAATCCCTCTCCAGTTGAGGCTATGGTGGAATGATTTAGGCAAAGAAGGGAGTCAAGAAACATCTGAAAGGTCTTACGGGTTTGTTGGAAATCAAGCCTCAGGAGGATATTATAAGAGCATTGGTCACCTGCTGGGACCCAGCACACAATGTCTTCCACTTCTCAGATTTTGAACTCACCCCGACTTTGGAGGAAATAGCCGGGTACATCGGAACTGCTGAAGCTCCATTAAAACACATACCTGGTTGCTCCAAGAGCCGTAGCTGTGCACCGGTTCTTGGACTCATTAAAGATAGTCAGAACGGTCCATAACCCAGATTTGGCAAAAGGCTTTTGTACTCTGAGCTTCATATACCAAAGATACGGCCACATGGGAGGATTTGACAAGCCAGATAACAAATTATGCAGCAAAAGTAACCGTCGAAAATGGGATGAACATAGACGTGTTGCTTTCATGATAACCTTCTTAGGGATTTTGGTGTTCCCGAGGAAAGACAGGAATATTGATATAAAGATAGCTGGGGTCGTCAGTACTTTGCTCACTCAAGACGAAAGCACTCTTGCGCCCATGATAGTATCTGATATCTTCCGAGCTCTCACAGCCTGCAAAGCCGGAGGAGACTTTTTCGAGGGGTGTAACTTATTGTTGCAGATGTGGATGACCGAACACCTGTGTCACCGTGCCCAGTTCCTGAGCTATGGTTCAGATGAGAAAACCTGCATAGAGGAGTTCTACACAAGAATTAATGGGGTCCGCTTACCTGAAGGAGTCTCGAAATGGACCTCATACTTTCGGACCCTCAACGCCAATCAAATACAGTGGACACTGGGATGGTTATCGATCGATGAAGTCATATATATGCCAGCGGCTAGGCCCCATTTTCTCTTAATGGGACTCAAGAGCATTCAACCTTATGCGCCCTATCGGGTTTTGAGGCAACTTGGAAGGTGCCAGATAGTGCCGAGAGATGAAGATCTAAGTGCCCAAGTAATTGAATTCTGTCCTGACGGCCAGTTTCCTGAAGCAAGAGTCCGCCAGATCTGGAGCAAATGTCAATATCTGGAGGCGAACACTTGTGTACTAAATTGGGCTAAAGGTGAAGTTTCACACGGATATCACGCTTGGTATAAAGGGGAAGTGCCATGTGGGAGGCCGGCCAAAAGACCTCACCTCCAGGAGTTTGCCGAGTCTTCACAAGAGCATTGGGATTGGTTAGCAAAGGAAAAAAGCTACAGGATAGAAATCGACAAACTAAAACAACAGGTTAAGGACCTGAAATTTGAAAATAGCATGCAAGTTGATGCTGATAAGGGGGGAAAGAACAAAATGGCCCAAGAAAATGAGGCACTGAAGGCCCAAATCCGACAAATAAGGATAGATGCTGGCAACCAACAAAGGAGTCGGTCGGATGAAAGATTGATAAGGGGGTTGGAAAATCAAATCACTAATTTCCAAGAGGGTTTGGAAAGAGCTGAAGCTAGATTGGCAAGAATCCGAGCCAGATGGGCAAGGGGTACAGAAGAGCGAAAACTGTGTCTGCGGCAGATGAAGAGGGACTACGAAGGGAGAATATCTATATTGAGAGAAACAATATCCACTCTTGAAGAACATCTCTTCAGGCAAGCCAGAGACTTCAGAACCGATAGGAAATGCTGTCATGACTTAATGGCACGAATAGAAAAACAGGTGCAGGAGTTTCAAGATCAACTCTTCCACAACGCCCGAGTGCTAGGGATACGGAACCAACGAATAGAGCAATTGCTTGTGGAAAGGGACAAAATCAGGGGGACAATCGAAGATATTGGGCACTACATCACCAGGAAGTGCCTAGCATGTGAGGATATGACCCGTACCACCTTCTTTGCCGCAATAATGATTTATGTCCGCGGATCATGGAAGAGTTGAAAGGGTTGCAAAGGGATCTCGCATTAAGGCCCGTGGCAAGGCCGAATGATGCCTCACGGGCCACAGGAAAATTTAAAGCATTGATGTATTTTTAATCTTTTTGAGTCTGTCAGTCAGTTCTTTAAGTTTTGTTTTGTTCTTCTTTAAAGTTTGTAAACTTTGTTCAAGTGGTTTAATAAAAGCAGTTGTTTGTGTGGAAAATACTTTACCACGTACTTCTCCTAGCCAAAACTACGCTCGGTCTGATTCATGCAGGGTCATGATACGTAGGCAATCCACATAAGATTCGACCACCTTAAAATAAGGAAAAAGAAAAGAAGGAAAATGAGAATAAAAGAAATTTGAGAGGCGCCAAAAGACGGGCACAACTATTAAAGGCCGGAATGACGCATGCAATCGAAGCGAATGTCATGATAGAAATGGTGAAACTGCCTAGGTGCATTGCATCTCAACGTGCGAATGCCTGTTTGTTAAACTCTGAAAACTAACAAGTTTGTTGAATTCCAGAAATTTCAAGCAATTAGTTTAAGCGTACTGGCACAATACCACAATCAGACCAGATCTAAGGGACCGATACCGGAAATAATGTCTAGCCCTAATAGAGAAGGAAACCTTGAGGTAGAAGAGGTAGACGTACAAGCTATGAAAGATGAGGTGTACAAATTGAAACAACAGATGACCGAAATGTACCAAGCTTGGACAAGCGGTCAGCCAGCACCACCTTATCCTGCAAACCCCACTTTTCTCCCGACACTCGCCCAATCGCCGGAGCGGCTTGTTTCGGACTCATCAATCAACTTTCCTATATATCAACAGCATTAGACAACCACCTCCCGGACACCCCAAATGCCAAATACACACCCATACCCTCCACCACCAATTACCCCTGTTTTCGTGGCACCTCCGCCAGCCACACTCCACAGGTCTTCCAGCGAGCCTGTGTTTCAAACTCAGGATCATCAGTATTATCCTCCTGAACCCACCTTCAAAGCATCTGAACCTTACACATTCCCTCTTCAGCCTGACAACCCAGAAGTACCCGAAAAACAAAACAAGAATCTAGAGCAGGAAGAAATGGCTCGGAAAGTAAAGAGCCTAGAGCAATCTTTCCGAAATATGTAGGGTCTGGGTGGCCAAGTCAGCGTGGCGTATAAGGATTTATGCATGTTTCCAGATGTTCAGTTGCCAGCCGGGTTCAAAATGCCTAAGTTTGATCTGTATGACGGGCATGGTGATCCAGTGACACACTTGCGAGGGTTTTGCAGTAAGATAATAGGAGCAGGCGGAAAAGATGAGTTGCTGATGGTGTACTTCAGCCAGAGTTTGAGCGGGTCTGCATTGGAGTGGTACACATGCCAAGACCATGGGAGATGGTACACCTGGGATGACTTGGCACAAGCATTTGCCGGCCACTTCCAGTACAATCTGCAAATCATTCCAGATCGTTTGCCATTGAAAAAGTTGGAGAAGAAACCTGGGGAGAGTTTCAGGGAGTACGGCTTCCGTTGGAGAGAACAGGCCGCGAGGGTAGATCCCCCAATGAAGGAAGGAGAGATGGTCGATTACTTTCTGCAAGCTTTGGAGCCAACTTACTTTGGTCACTTGGTGACGGTGATTGGCAAATCATTCAATGAAGTTGTGAAAATGGGCGGTATGATTGAAGAGGGACTCAAGTCTAATAAAATAATGAGTTACTCGGCAATCAAAGCCACAACTCAAGCTATCCAGAGCGGCATAGGAGGTGTGCTCGGGAAAAAAAAGAAAGAAGAAATCGCGACAGTCGAAGCAGGCAATTGGTCCGGATCTAGAGGTCCTTCACCCTACTACCATCCCAGACCCCAACGCCCGAGCTACCCATACAACCCATATAGCCCTCCACAACCATACTACCCAGAGCCACGTTTTTCAGTCCATCACGCCCAAACATATACCCAGCCACCGGTTCATCAGCAATGGCGTGCACCGTTCCCCAAAATACATATCCACCCCCACAAAACACATATCCACCCCCAAGGGCCTACAGAAATCCAAGGTCGGGTTTCCGGGGAAATCAAGCTTTCAGGAATGAGAGGGTACAGAAGCAGAGAACATTTACTCCGCTGGGAGAAACCTATTCTACTCTGTTCCACAAATTGAGGCAGTTAGGCTTGTTGAGTCCCGTTGAGCCCAAATTGCCAAATCCCCTTCCCAGAAATCTGGACCATTCAATAAGCTGTGAATATTGTCCGGGGGCTCCCGGACATGATACTGAGAAATGTTGGAAGTTGAAGACTGCCGTGCAAGATCTTATTGACACAAATAGGATCGAGGTTCATGCACCAGAGGAGCGCAACATCAATCAGAACTCGTTGCCGGCGCACCATGAGGCCCACATGATCGAACTAGTGCACGAAGGAGGGGAGCTCAAGAAACCCTCACAAACAGTAATGATGATCCGTGCCAGCCCAAAAGAAAAGTCGACCTATGAAAGAGAAACTGTACAGTTGGAAAAGATAGACAGCAAGCCAGTGGTGGTAATGGGGAAGAGTTTGACTGTTGCTGCAAAGAAGCCAGAGCCGGTCAAGGTTGTGCTACAGGGAGTATCAAGCACACCTGTGGTAATTTGAAGGGAGTCCACATAGAACCCGTTGTTATCAGGCCAGTAAAGCAGTTGCCGATAATCAAGGAGAAAGCCATGCCATGGAACTACAGTCAAGTGACGGTGATGCATAAGGGAAAGGAAGTGGTGGAAGAAGTATGTGAGGCCCAGGGGTTAACTTGTTTGGGAAGGTGTTTTGCTCTCGCAGAATTAAGAAGGGCCAATCCTGTAGCAATAAAGAAGCCAGTGATGGAATAAGAAGCGGAGGAGTTTTTGAAAAAAATGAAGGAACAAGATTACTCCATTGTGGAGCAGCTGAGGAAAACCCCGGTACAAATCTCATTGCTATCATTACTAATACATTCAGACGAGCACCGCCGGACATTGATGAAAATTCTGAATGAAGCCCATGTGCCGGATAAGATCTCTTTCAACCATCTAGAAAAAATAGCAAACAAAATTTTTGAGGTGAACCGGGTGACATTTTCTGACGATGAGTTGCCCGTGGAAGGTACAGAGCATAATAGAGCTCTCTATTTGACCGTGAAATGTGAGGACTCGGTAGTCACTCGAGTATTGATCGATAATGGGTCCAGTGCCAATATTTGCTCGTTGTCCACCTTGAACAAGTTGAAGGTTCATAATGACAGAATTCACAAGAACAACATCTGCGTTCGAGGGTTTGATGGTGGTGGTACAGACACAGTGGGTGACATCATACTTGAATTGACAATTGGCCTAGTCGAGTTCACCATGGAGTTTCAGGTGTTAGACGTTGCAGTATCGTATAATCTTCTGTTGGGGCGACCATGGATTCACGCAGCCAAAGCAATGCCTTCTATACTGCATCAGATGGTTAAGTTCGAGTGGGATAGACAAGAGATCGTAGTGCATGGGGAAGACAACACATGCGCGTAAGTAATGCCATCGTACCCTTCATAGAGACTGATGATGACAAGGGGCCGTGGGTTTACCAGGTTTTTGATACAGTTTTAGTGGACAAAATTCCTGAGGATGGAAGTATCCCACGTCCCAGAATAGCGGCTGCAACTGTCATGGTGGCTTCGGAGATGCTGAAAAACGGGTTTGTGCTAGGCAAAGGTTGGGGGGTTGATCTTCAGGGTATTATTCAACCGGTTTCTTTGCCCAAGAATCTGGATACCTTTGGGTTAGGGTTCAAGCCTACAGCGGCGGATGTGCAACGGGCCAAGAAGATGAAGAAGAGGGCATGGGTCCTTCCCAAGCCAATCCCACGCTTGTCCCGATCTTTTGTCAAGCCGAGCGTCAAAAGGCAATTGCTATCCTAGGTTACAGGGCCACTAATTGGTGTAAATGGAGATTTAGATGAAGTTTTTGAAAGATTATTCGCTGAAGTCAACATGGTAGAAATTGGGGAAGGATCCAGCAAGGCAGATGTGCAGTTTGTAGGGCCTAAGGCCAAGGTCAACAATTGGATGGCTACTCCTTTGCCCATGCGGAGGGAGTCTTGGTAGTACGCTTTGATTTTTCCTTCATGTTTAACTGGATTATTCCAGGGTTGTAATCCAGTTTTCTTTTATTTTGTACTCGTCAAAAGTGTGAAACCTTGTTATCCCGTACTTCAATCAATGAAAGTTTTCTTCTTTACTCTTTATTTTGTTTTAATTTTGTTTTCTTCTTTCCTTTTCTGAACAGTTCTCTTTATACTGGTCTTAATGACATGGCATGCATGACAGATCTTCAACTTAGTCTAAAAAATCAATCTAATGCCGAACTGGTAGGGAAAGAGGTAGAATATGATGATGAGTCAAAATACGATGAGGATGAAGCCTTCGAGGAAATTAAGAGAGAGTTAAGCCAATTTGAAGAGAAAGCCAAGACCAACTTAAATGACACGAAAGCCATTAATCTGGGGGATGCGGATGACGTTCGGGAAACTAAAATAAGCATCCACATTGAACCAAACATCAAGGAAGAATTAATCAAAGCACTTGTTGAGTTCAAGGATGTTTTTGCATGGTCATACGACGATATGCCGGGTTTGAGCACTGTTTTAGTGGTTCACAAGTTACCCATTGACCCAGCATGCTCTCCTGTCAAGCGGAAATTGAGGAAGTTCAAAACAGACATGAGTGTGAAGATTAAGGAAGAAGTAACCAAGCAGCTGAATGCAAAGGTTATTCGGGTCACTCGATATCCTGATTGGTTGGCTAATGTGGTGCCAGTGCCGAAGAAAGATGAAAAAATTCGGGTATGTGTCGACTACCGCAATCTGAACAGAGCAAGCCCAAAGGATAACTTCCCGTTACCCAACATCCATATCTTGATCGATAATTGTGCCAAGCGTGAGATCGGGTCTTTTGTGGATTGCTATGCTGGGTATCATCAAATTTTGATGGACGAGGAAGATGCAGAGAAGACGAATTTCATCACGCCATGGGGAGCCTATTGCTATCGGGTAATGCCATTTAGTTTGAAAAATGCTGGAGCAACGTACATGAGGGCAATGACTAATGTGTTTCATGATATGATGCACAAAGAGATTGAGGTATACGTGGATGATGTGATTATAAAATCCAAGCATCAGGCAGATCACGTAAGAGACCTAAGGAAGTTTTTTCAAAGACTTCGAAGGTACGATATTAAGCTCAACCCTGCTAAACGTGCATTTGGTCTTCCATCTGGAAAGCTGTTGGGATTCATAGTCAGCAGGCGAGGCATTGAGTTAGACCCGTCGAAGATCAAATACATTCAGGAGTTGCCACCTCCAAAAAACAAAACCGATGTGATGAGTCTATTGGGAAGGTTGAATTATATCAGCAGGTTTATCACTCAACTCACGGTCACTTGTGAACCCATTTTTCAGCTACTGAAGAAAGATGCTGCGATAAAATGGAAGACAGAATGTCAGGAGGCATTTGATCAGATCAAGGGGTATTTATCAAATCCACTTGTACTGGTTCCACCCGAGTTAGGGAGACCATTGATTCTTTATCTAACAGTCCTGGAGAATTCATTTGGTTGTGTACTGGGGCAACACGACATCATAGGAAGGAAAGAGCATGCTATCTATTACCTCAGCAAGAAGTTTATGGTTTATGAGGTTAAGTACACTCAACTTGAGAAGACATGTTGCGCCCTAACTTGGGTGGCACAGAAGTTTAAACATTATTTGTCATCTTATACTACTTACCTCATATCTCGTCTGGACCCATTGAAGTATATTTTCCAGAAGCCTATGCCCACAGGGAGATTGGCGAAATGGCAAATATTGCTCACGGAATTCGACATCGTCTATGTGACTAGGACGACAATGAAAGCCCAAGCATTGGCCGATCACTTGGCTGAGAATCCGATTGATAAAGAATACGAGCCATTAAGGACGTATTTTCTTGATGAAGAAGTAATGCATGTCGACGAGCTGGAGTTGATTGAGGAACCAGGGTGGAAGCTTTTCTTTGATGGAGCGGCAAATGCGAAGGGAGTTGGAATAGGAGCGAGACATATTTCTGAAACAGGACATCATTATCCTGTTACGGCTCAGCTACGTTTCTATTGTACCAACAACATGGCTGAGTATGAAGCATGCATTTTGGGCTTACGGTTAGCTGCGGATATGGATGTCCAGGATGTTTTGGTCTTGGGAGACTCGGACCTCCTGGTACATCAAATTCAAGGAGAATGGGAAACACGAGATATGAAGCTCATACCATATCGACAATGTTTGCACGATCTATGTCAACGTTTTCGATCAGTGGAGTTTAGGCATATCCCAAGAGTTCATAATGAGGTTGCCGATGCTTTGGCTACCTTAGCATCAATGTTGCATCACCCAGACAAAATTCACGTTGACCCGCTGCATATTCAGGTTTGTGATCAACACGCTTATTGTAACATGATAGAGGAAGAAATGGATGGCGAGCCATGGTTCTATGACGTCAAGGAGTACCTCAGGATGGGAATATACCCGAAGCAGGCCACCGGAGATCAAAAGAGAGCCATTCGGCGATTGGAGAATTGATTTTTCCTTAGTGGAGGAGTGTTGTACAAAAGAACACCGGACTTGGGGTTGCTGAGATGTATAGATGCTAGTCAAGCCGTGACAGTTGTGGCAGAGGTACATTCTGGAGTTTGTGGGCCACATATGAGCGGATATGTATTGGCGAAGAAGATTCTTCGATCAGGGTATTATTGGCTCACTATGGAGCAAGATTGTATCAGTTTCGTATGAAAATGCCATCAGTGTCAGATACAGGTAGATCTGATTTATTCTCCACCAACAGAACTACACACGATGTCAGCACCATGGCCCTTTGTTGCACGGGCCATGGATGTCATTGGACCTATCGAGTCGGCAGCTTCCAACGGTCATAGGTTCATTCTGGTGGCCATCGACTATTTCACCAAGTGGGTTGAAGCTAAAACTTTCAAGTCGGTAACCAAGAAGGCAGTGGTGGATTTTGTTCATTCCCATATCATCTGTAGATTTGGGATCCCAAA
>MU753578.1:120511-175666 GCA_026770625.1 Nicotiana glauca
TCCTTAGTGGAGGAGTGTTGTACAAAAGAACACCGGACTTGGGGTTGCTGAGATGTATAGATGCTAGTCAAGCCGTGACAGTTGTGGCAGAGGTACATTCTGGAGTTTGTGGGCCACATATGAGCGGATATGTATTGGCGAAGAAGATTCTTCGAGCAGGGTATTATTGGCTCACTATGGAGCGTGATTGTATCAGTTTCGTACGGAAATGCCATCAGTGTGAGATACACAGAGCTCTGATTCATTCTCCACCAATAGAATTACACACGATGTCAGCACCCTGGCCCTTTGTTGCATGGGGAATGGATGTCATTGGACCTATCGATCCAGCAGCTTCCAACAGTCATAGGTTCATTCTGGTAGTCATCGATTATTTCACCAAATGGGTTGAAGCTAAAACTTTCAAGTCGGTAACCAAGAAGGCATTGGTGGATTTTGTTCATTCCCATATCATTTGTAGATTTGGGATCCCTAAGGTGATAATCATGGATAATGGTGCTAATCTTAACAGCAATTTGATGAAGGAAATATGTCAATAGTTTAAGATTACAAACCGAAATCCCACCCCATATCGTCCTAAAGCAAATGGAGCGGTTGAGGCAGCCAACAAGAATACAAAGAAGATATTGAGGAAAATGGTAGAAGGGTCCAGACAATGGCATGAAAAGTTACCATTTGCATTGTTGGGTTATCGCACTACTGTTCGTACTTCAGTAGGTGCAACTCCTTATTTGTTGGTATACGAAACTGAAGCAATGATACCAGCAGAAGTTGAAATTTCGTCTCTCCGGATTATCGCTGAGGCTGAGATTGATGACGATGAGTGGGTCAAAGCCCGATTGGAGCAATTGAGCTTGATTGATGAAAAGTAATTGGCAGCAGTGTGTCATGGCCAATTATATAAAAAAAGGACGGCAAGAGCATATAATAAGAAGGTGCGCCCCAGGAAATTTGAAGTAGGACAGCAAGTGTTGAAGCGGATCCTTCCACATCAGGCCGAAGCAAAGGGCAAGTTTGCCCCGAACTGGCAATGACCCTTTATTGTGACCAGAGTGCTATCCAATAGCGCTTTATGCTTGACATATGTCAAAGGAAGATGTATCGACATGGCTATCAATTCTGATGCAGTCAAGAGATATTATGTATGATTTCTTTTATTGTAATTGATGTTTGTTTGCTTGTACTTGGCATTTATCGGAGAATGGAATGTCGGAGGCAAATTGTTCTTCTATCCAAACACTTTAATCTTTGTCTCCCCTTTTTAGCCTTATTTATTCTTTCATACCCCTCTCTTGGAATCGGTAACAAAATTGAAAAAAAAAAGAGAAAAGAAAAATGACAACAAAAACAAAAGAAAAGTCACAAGAAAAAACAAAGGATTCGGTGTGAACTACGTTCGACCTGATTCCTCAAAGAGGATACGTAGGCGCCTCACGGCTCGGTCATAGTGTAATAAAAGTCAAAAGATCCCCAAGCAATAAAACTGGGGCGGAAGTTATGTTTTTAAATTTCGGAAAAGAAATTTGATTCCAAGAGTTGTAACATTTTTACCCATCAAAGTTATTTTAAAATTCTTGATACCTTTTTTCTTTTAAGCCATTATACCAAGAATTTCAATCCCCAACTAATGTCCAAAAAGACCTCCCGATCAGTATCCGATAAGTACCAAGTCAAGCGAATGGAAGTCGGGAATAACAATCTAATCCCCAGCAGAAAGAGGATCATAAGCTGAAGAGAATTGATAGCCAAAGAATCCTCAGCATAGAGAGTCTTATCGGTAACACTCCAATCCCCAGCTAAAAAAAAATAAAAAAAATAAAATGAGAGAGTCATATCGGTGAAAACCTTCACAGGCACCATAAGGCGACGAAAGTTGAGAGAAATAAAATGAGAGAGTCTTATCGGTGAAAACCTTCACAGGCACCATAAGGCGACGAAAGTTGAGAGAAATAAAATGAGAGAGTCTTATCGGCGAAAACCTTCACGGGCACCATAGGGCGACGTCAATTGAGAGAAATGAGAGAGTCTTATTAGTGAAAATCCCTCGAAGGGCACTATAAGGCGACAAGGATGTTAAAAAAGGGACGAATGGGACAAGGTTGACATAAAGGGCTCGTCGAGGCAACAAGTAGAACAAAGATGCGGATTCGCAAAAAGAGTTGGATTACGGGGCCTTTGAAATGAAAAGTAGGGCCACCAGAAAGATTGATTGATACATAGACTGGGCTGTTGAATCCAGAATGCACGACATGATCATTGGGATCGGCTACACCATCCAGATAAGTTCTTTCCTGTTCTTTCCCCAGCAGTTGTTCAGAAAGATTTTTCTTTTTATATCTTTTGAAATCATCATTTCATTTCTTTTGTTTGAGATTTTTCAATAAGTAGATTGTTTTTTTAGAAGGATTTTTAGAGCTTACTACCTATTTCCAAGATGGTGCAAAACAAAAATGCGAATAGGACGGTCCCAAGATAATACAATGGAATGAGAAATACATTTGTTGCAAGACCAAAATAAGGGATTGGTCTAGGATTTCGGGAAAAATATAGAGCGAAGATGGGAAAACAACATTTGAGAAGTTGGTAGAAAGGGAATCATTAAGAAGGTCGGAAGTTATCGGCTGTGCCGTTGAAAGGACAGGAGGAATATCATCCCTAACGGATAACATCATCCCCAACAAGCTTTGATAGCGTAATGGAACACAGAGAAGGAAAGGAGAAAAGGAAAGACCATCCCCAGCAGGAGTAGTACAACCACTCACCACGTTTTTAAACTAACAAATTTTCTTTGATTTGAAGCAGGTAAAGGAAAAAGCATTGATAGTGGAAAGGCATGCCACAAGGAAGATTATCAAACTGGGGCAGAAAATTTTCCTTTCATTTTGAAAATTTTCTGGAAGTCAGGTATCCATTTGGAGAAGAAGAAAGATAACACCAGTCTTAAGGGAAGCGAGTTTTTGAACCAGTGTCACCCCCAGTAGTTTTGGAGGAAGGAAAATACCAGCTTTGAGTAAAGTGGTCTTGGAAGAAGAAAAATGACACCAGTCTTAAGGGAAGTGGTCTTTGAACCAGTGTTATCCCCAGCAGTGTTGAAATGAGGAAAACAACAAGTTTTAAGGAAGGAAGTTGTATCCCAGCAGACAGAACAAAAGTTTCAAGATGAAGTTAGGAGCCCGCCTGTAGAACAGAGGAATACATTTGAGTTGAAGATTGAAGTCGGGAGCCCGCCCGTATAACAGAGGAATACTTTTAAGTTGAAGATTGAAGTCGGGAGCCCGCCTGTATAACAGAGGAATACATTTTAAGTTGAAGATTGAAGTCGGGAGCCCGCCCGTATAATCGAGGAATACATTTTAAGTTGAAGTTTAAAGTCAAGAGCCCGCCTGTAGAACAAAGGAATACATTTCAAGTTGAAGTCAGGAGCCCGCCTGTATAATGGATATTGTATTATTTTTAAATTGCTGTTAAAGTTAGGAGCCCGCCTGGAGAACGGAGGCGTTATCATTTTAAGTTGTTAAAGTCAGGAGCCCGCCTGTAAGATGGAGACTGTATTATTTTTAAATTGTTGTTAAAGTCAGGAGCCCGCCTGGAGAACGGAGGCGTTATCATTTTAAGTTGTTAAAGTCAGGAGCCCGCCTGTAGAATGGAGACTTTATTATTTTTAAATTGCTGTTGAAGTCAGGAGCCCGCCTGGAGAAAGGAGGCGTTATCATTTTAAGTTGTTAAAGTCAGGAGCCCGCCTAGAGAATGGAGGCTGTATTATTTTTAAATTGTTGTTAAAGTCAGGAGCCCGCCTGGAGAACAGAGGCGTTATCATTTTAAGTTGTTGAAGTCAGGAGCCCGCCTGGAGAATGGAGGCTGTATTATTTTTAAATTGCTGTTAAAGTCAGGAGCCCGCCTGGAGAATGGAGGCTGGATTATCTTTAAGTTGCTGATGAAGTCAGGAGCCCACCTGAAGAGAGGAATGACATTTCATTTTCTAAAGTTGTTGTTGAGGTCAGGAGCCCGCCTGAAGAGAGGAATGACATTTTTATTTTTCAAAGTTGTTGAAGTCAGGAGCCCGCCTGAAGAGAGGAATGGCGTTTTTATTTTCAAAGTTGTTGGTAAAGTCAGGAGCCCGCCTGAAGAGAGGAATAGCGATTTATTTTCCAAGTTGTTGTTGAGGTCAGGAGCCCGCCTGAAGAGAGGAAAGGCATTTTTTATTTTTAAAGTTGTTGTTGAAGTCAGGAGTCCGCCTGAAGAGAGGAAATGCGTTTTTATTTTTTGTTGGTGAAGTCAGGAGCCCGCCTGAAGAGAGGAATGGCGGTTTGTTTTCAAAGTTGTTGGTTGAGGTCAGGAGCCCGCCCGTATATCAGAGGAATAAATTTCAGTCTTTACATTTCAATTTTTGAAGTTGGCAGCCCGCCCATATAACAGAGGAATACATTGAAGTTTGAAGTCGGTAAAGCAGAGGTTACAACAAAAATCCCCAACATAAATCCAAATTCAGATGCCAGAAGGAAGGCAACAGTGGTCAGAAAGAAGGCAGTTCAAGATTTGAAGGAAAAATAATTCGAAGCTCACAAGAAGGAAGTAATTAGTTCAAGTTGGAATCAACAGAAGTTAGTCACAAAAAAAAAAAGAAAGGCAAGAAATTAATCCAAATGCCGAAGTGGATAAATGCTCAAGACATGCCTGAAGTCACAAGCTCTGCATGTCCCGTCTTGATTTTGAAAAAGCTGAAAAAGATTGAACCAACACCTGCAGCTAACAAGCATCAAGATTCAGATCAGAGTCCGCATGAAACATCAACCAAAACTCAAGATCAAGTTTCAGAAGACTCATAGATAGGAATCTTTTAACTAGTAGCGGATAGGTTTAGTTAGTCTTTTTCATATTTTGATGTTTGATGTAACAACGGGACCTCAGACCGGAACCTCGGCGGAACGGAAACTCGATTGGCTCTCCACCTCGGTATACTCAATCATCTCACTCACCTTTGAACTACACGTGACGTGATTCCTTTATAACCAAGGATATATAGGCAGCTCAGATACCAGGGTTCGGTCACATCCTCCCCTTTTCTCTTTAGTTTAGTCCCTCCAAATAAGGGTCGAGTCAAAAACATGTCTAGTCGTTCTTTGTCGGAAAACTCTTCGTGTTTCCAGTCAAAGAGGGGCAGCTGTAGACACGTGATTTTTGATCCTCCCCAAGAATTTTCACATTTGTAGCTTAAATATTTAATTTAGGTCTAATATAGCTATTTTAGCTAATTTTGACTCTTTTGCTTTATTTCGTCACAAAATGAGAAAATTACAAAAAAAAAAGATACATAAATTTTAGTTTATGTATTTCTCATAAACTTGGAAAATGCAAAAATAGCGCCTTATTTTTAATCTTTATATATAATTTCAAAATATAACAAAAAAATAGTTTTATTAAATGTTTTGTAATCATTCAAAAATAGTACCTTATTTTTATCCTTATATAAAAACGAAAATTATAAAAAATAGTTTTATTAAGATTTTGTAGTCATTTTAAACTCGAAAAGATACCCAAAAATAGTTTTGTTTTAATTGATAGTCTCATTTTAATAGTTATTTTTCTTACGTACGATTAATTAAATAAGTTCGTATTTTTTTTCTCGGTTGCGGGGAAAGAATAACATTCGGGTTCAAACGACCCATTTTTAGGCCCAAAATTACCTAGCCCATAACAACCTAAACCCAATACCCATACCCAATCCCACTACCCTAGACCCTAGACTAGTAGGAGACACCTTTTACACATTTTGAGGAGGATACACGAACATAACTCTCATTTTTGGGCAGGATTTAAGGATGGAGACTTTTCTCTTTCTTCTTTATAAAGAAAGCAGACACATTTTTTACAGGAAGGGACTTCACACTACTGTTGATCATCGTCCTAAAAAAATGAAACCAGAGACCCCTCCCTACTGGCCAAACGTCGCTGCCTCACATCACCCAAACAGTCCACGGCGAGTGTTACGTCCAAACCTCCTCCACACACAGCAAACTCCTCCAACGAACCAGTCAACAACGCCAGATAACAACCATCATCATCGTCCCTCAACCATCCGAACACCACCGCCAAAACATCCTCCCTCACGTCCGCAAACAAGCAGCAAAACAACACCACCTTCCCGTCTTTCTCTCTATCTCCACCCGTCGAACAACCCTCCAGTCACGTTCCAGTCCACCGTCGACCACCAAACAGCTCCTCCAGTCAGCCCCGTTCCCAGCTCACACAGGCCAGCAGACCTCCAATGTCCAAACGACCCTCCTGTCCGGCGACCAACCAAACCAGTAGCGACCCTTCAGCCCCAAACCAGTCGAGACTCGTCCTCCGTCGCTAACCTTCTCCTTCGTTGTTTGTCACGACCAAAAGACCATGCGTCTTCTTCTTCTTCCAAGAACAGCAATGAAACAAAACAACTTAAAAACCCTAGCGAAAAGCTCAAAACTAGTCTGTTTTTGCTTCGTCTCCGACCAACCAGCAACTCCAGCGACTACACCACCCAGTTCGTCACCTCACCACACCCCTAAACGACCACCAATAATAGCCTACTCTCCATCACGTCGCAGCATGAAACCACGCTCGAATTAGTTCGCTGGCAAGTCGTTCGTGTGTGTTGTTTTGACTGTTACTCCAGTGTCGCCCTTGCTATGGTAGTAGCATCATTTTTAAATCGAGGTTGTCCGTTTGAGATTTCCGGGCAGATTCAATTTTTCGGTCGAGGTTCCGTCGCTTCGTGTCCCTGTTGGTTCTTGGTTCGCTGCTCAGTACCTTGTTCAAGCATATCTCCGTAGTTTCTGATTTTACTCAATTAAAAAGAAGCAAGTCCAGGTTCAATCCTTGTAACTCTTATTGTATTGCTGCGTTAGTTTCCAATGTGATATGAACAACATGCTCTTATTATTTTGGTTTATGGTTGTTTTTTCGAATGTCATGTTTGTTGTTTAGCTTAATCTGTTTGGACGAATTCTGATTGTTAAAGTCATTTATCTATCTATAGTCCAATATTATTTTTTGGATTCATAATGTAAAGTTACTTTGGTCTATTAAAAAATTCTATAACAATTAAGCTTAACAGTTACATTGGTATTGTCACACATAGCTAGGATAAAGGAACGTAGTTCCAGTTGAAAGAAGGTTTAAAGTTTTTTTATGAATAAGAATTAAGAGAATAATTTGAACACGTAGTTTGTTTTAGGCACGTAATTAAATTATCACGGCTACGGGTACGGTTCCCATGATGTAGTCGTGGCATTAAATTTTGAATTACTTTTGAATTTGCATATCTGTAGTTCACTTAGTTGAATGCTTTTCCTTTAATAAAATTGAGACGAGCCTCACCAAATAAAATGCACAAATTGCGGGGCTCTCATAAATGTATATATTAAAAATATTTAGAATTCGGGATGAGTCGTTTAGCAAATTTTATGGTTTTTCCCCAAAGTAATAACGCGCTAGTCTCTCTAGGTGCGCTTTTAATAATTTACTTTTTAAAACTCGGGTGCACATTTATGTGACCTAAATCCAATCTCAACGGAGTCGAAATATGTCAATAACCCGAGGTACATTGATGTGATGTGGTTTGAGATGTGTTTTCACGATGTTGCAATTCTTATAAAATAATAATAATCAAAAGCAGTTAAAAGGTAAAAAAATGCACATAGGTTAAAGCATGTTATAAAATCAGATAAACAAGCCAAAATATGACAGTTGAGCAACCGTGCTAGAACCACGGAACTCGGGAATGCCTAACACCTTCTTCCGGGTTAACAGAATTCCTTATCCGGATTTCTGGTTCGTAGATTGTAATACAGAGTCAACTTTTTCCTTGATTCGGGATTCAAACCGGTGACTTGGGACACCATAAATCTCTCAAGTGGCGACTCCAACTCTTAATAATAAATCCCGTTTCGATTGTCCTTTAATTGGAAAAACTCCGTTTATTACACCCTTCACGGGGTGCAGTACGTAAAAAGGAGGTGTGACAATCATAATCTTTCAACAACTCCAACCACCTCCTCTGCCTCAAATTCAGCTCCTTTTGCTTGAACAAGTACTGAAGACTCTTGTGATCCATGTACACTTCGCACGTCACACCATATAATTAATGCCTCCAAATCTTCAAAGCATGAACAATGGCTGCCAACTCTAGATCATGGATTAGATAATTCTTCTCGTGGATCTTCAATTGCCTTGAAGCATAAGCTATGACTCTGCCATCCTGCATCAATACTTCACCAAGCCCAATACGGGAAGCATCACAATAAACTGTATAAGGCCCTGAACCTGTGGGCAAAACCAATATAGGGGCCGTAGTCAAAGCTGCCTTGAGCTTCTGAAAGCTCTCCTCGCACTCATCTGACCACCTGAACTAGGCACCTTTCTGGGTCAATCTGGTCA
Organism: Nicotiana glauca; assembly: GCA_026770625.1. Classification (NCBI taxonomy): domain Eukaryota; kingdom Viridiplantae; phylum Streptophyta; class Magnoliopsida; order Solanales; family Solanaceae; genus Nicotiana; species Nicotiana glauca. The sequence continues at coordinate 128,927 of MU753578.1, forward strand.
TCGGGGCTGCTATAGATGAAAACCCCTCCACAAACCGGCGGTAATAACCTGCTAACCCCAAGAAACTCCGAATCTCGGTCGCTGAAGCTGGTCGAGGTCAATTCTTGACTGCCTCAATCTTCTTTGGGTCCACCTGAATACCCTCTGCTGATACAACATCACCCAGAAATGCAACCGAACTCAACCAAAACTCGCACTTCGAGAACTTAGCATACAACTGACTATCCTTCAGAGTCTGAAGAACCACTCTGAGGTGCTGCTCGTGCTCCTCCTGGCTGCGGGAGTACACCAGAATATCATCAATAAAGACTATCACGAACAAGTCTAGATAAGGCCTGAATACTCGGTTCATCAACTCCATAAATGCTGCTGGGGCATTGGTCAACCCGAATGACATGACCAAAAACTCATAATGCCCATACCGAGTGCGAAATGCTGTCTTAGGGACATCAAATGCCCTAATACTCAGCTGATGGTAGCCAGATCTCAAGTCTATCTTTGAAAACACCTTCGCACCCTGAAGTTGGTCAAACAAATCATCAATCCTCCGCAATGGATACTTGTTCTTTATCATCACCTTGTTCAATTGCCGGTTGTCAATGCACATCCTCATTGATCCATCCTTTCCTTCACCAATGACACCGGCGCACCCCAAGGAGAAACACTAGGCCTGATAAAACCCTTCTCTAGAAAATCCTGCAACTGGTCCTTTAACTCCTTCAACTCTAGCGGGGCTATGCGATACAGTGGAATAGAAATGGGCTGCGTGCCTGGGGCCAGATCAATACAGAAATCAATATCCCTGTCGGGCGGCATACTCGGCAGGTCTGAGGGAAAACCTCTGGGAACTCCCGAACAATAGGAACAAAGTCAATAGAAGGAACCTCTGTGCTGGAATCACGAACATATGCCAAATAAACTAAACACCCCTTCTCGACCATGCGTCGAGCCTTAACATATGAAATAACACTGCGGATGGCATGTCCTGGGGTCCCTCTCCACTCCAATCGGGCAAATCTAGCAAGCCAAGGTCACATCTTGGCGTGACAATCCAAGATAGCATGATACGGGGACAACCAATCCATCCCTAATATAACATCGCAATCCACCATGTCTAGAAGTAATAAATCAACACGTGTCTCCAGACCCTCAAACACTACTACACAGGAACGATGAACTTGGTCAACCACTATAGAATCACCCACTGGTGTAGATACATATACAGGGACACCTAGAGCATCACTAGGCATATCCAAGTAGGGTGAAAAATAAGACGACACATATGAATACGTAGACCCAGGGTCAAATAGCACTGAAGCATCCCTATCACAGACCAGAATAGTACCTGTAATAACAGCATCTGAAGACTCAGCCTCTGGCCTGGCTGGCAAAGCATAACATCGGGGCTGGGCCCCACCTCCCTGAACCTGTCTCTAGGACAATCGGCTACTGGCTGACCTCTACCTTTGCCGGTCCGAGCTCCACCTCTACGGTCTCTACCTCCACCTCTATGATCCCTACCCCTACCTCTAGCTAGCTAGGCAAGCTGTGGATCACCTGATGCCTGAATCATAGGGCGAGGACCCTGCTGCTGAGAGCTGCCTGAGACTCGAGGGCAAAACCTGACAATGTGACCGGGGTCACCACAACCATAACAAGACCTCGGCTGCTGCGACTGCTGGCCCTGTTGACCTGAATGTCCTCCCTGAAGCTCTAAAGTGGGGATGCACCGATAGGTTGCTGATCTGAATAATGCTGCTGAGAACTACCACCGCCTGGAGTACCATGAGAAACCTGGAGCGCTGACTGAAAGGGTATCGATGAATGGCCTCTACCATAATAATCCCTACCTCTAGACGAGGTACCACTGAACCTACCGGAATGACGAGGCCTCCTATCCGACACATGACCACCTCCTCGTGCAAGGGCTATCTCAACTCGGCGGGCCGTATTGGCCGCCTCCTGAAAGGAAATCTCACTACCAGCTCCCATGGCCATCTGGAGACGGATCGGCTGAATCAATCCATTAATAAATCTCTGAATCCTCTCTCGATCTGTAGGGAGTATCACAATAGCATGGCGTGCCAAATCAATAAACCGAGTCTCATACTGTGTAACTGTCATGGAGCCCTACTGGAGGCGCTCAAACTGCCTGCGAAGTGCCTCTAGTTGAGTGACTGGGAGAAACTTCTCCAAAAATAACTCCATGAATTGATCCCATGTTAAAGATAGAGACCCTATTGGCCTAGATAGGCAATAGTCCCTCCACCAAGTCTTGGCGGATCCTGCAAGCCGGAAGGTGGAAAAATCGACCCCATTGGTCTCCACTATACCTATGGTCCTAAGGATCTCATGACAGCTGAATAAGAAATCCTGTGGATCCTCTGAGGAAGCACCACTGAAGGTGGTGGTGAAGAGCTTGGAGAACCGATCAAGTCTCCACAAGGCATCTGAAGACATAGCCGCTCTATCGCCGGCCTCGGCTGCAATACATGGCTGAGCTGCCACAGCTGGCTGAACCACTGGGACATGAGTCTGGGGAGCTACCTGCTCCAGAGTACGTGTAGCAGGAGTCTAAACCCCTCCTCCAGCCAGAGAAGTGGCTGGTGCTACTGGCAGCAAACCCGCTCTAGTGACACTCTCCATAAAGCCTGCCAATCTGACTAGAGCATCCTGAAGATCTGGGGTGACCATGACCCCTCCTGGGACCTGAGCTGGGCCCACTGGAGCTGCTGGGGCTGGAACCTCCTCATCATAGTCAATATGAGTCTCCACCTCTGGGACTACTGCCCGTGGCTAAGCTCTGCCCCTACCTCGGCCTCTGGCACGACCTCGGCCTCTACCTCTCGCAGGAGCTGCTGTTGGGGGCTCGGGCTACTGTGCGGTAGAAGAGGAAGCACGTGTTCTCGCCATCTGCGAAAGAACAATGTAGAAAGACAATCAGTATTTGAGGAACAGAATCGCACGACAAGAAAGAACAAAAGTGAAACTTTTCCTAACTCTGTAGCCTCTGGGGGATAAATACAGACGTCTCCATGCCGATCCCTCAGACTCTACCAAATTTGTCCATGAGTAGCGGGACCTCTGCAACCTAGAGCTCTGATACCAACTTGTCACGACCCGGATTTCCCACCATCGGGAGTCGTGATGGCGCCTAATGTCGGAGCTAGGCAAGCCAAACATTTAAACCTTTTTGGATAACAGCACAACAGTAATAACAATAATAAACCTTTAATTAAATGCGGAAGTCTTTTAAAATATGAATAACTGAAAACCCAAAATGCAGAAGAATAATATTTCACTACCCAAGAATTGGAGTCGCTATCTCACGAACCTCTAAAGAGTGCTACAAACAAGTCCGAATAGAAAATACATAATTTCTGTCTTGGAACAATGAAAACAAATAGAAAATATGGAAATGGACTTCGGCCTGCGAACACCAGCTAGGCTACCTCGTAAGTCCCTGGATTGAAGTCAGCTCCCGCTCAGTATGCTACTGCTGTGGTGAAAAAGCTGCTCCGGTACCGTGATCTGTGCAAAAAGCATAGAAGTGTATCATCAACACAACCGACCCCATGTGCTGGTAAGTGCCTGACCTAACCCCGGCGAAGTACTAGACAGGACTACCAAATCTACCTGTGCAATTCAATATATATACATATGCAATAACAGGAAAGAATGCCGAAACTAAGCAGTAAAAGGGGAGGGAAGCATGCTATGGGGAAGTACAATCCGGATATAAAAATCATCAACTTAAGTGAGGAACATGGCACAAAAATAATTAACAAAACAGGGAGAAACAATAGTTGCACGACATCATCTCTCGTGCTTTTACTCTCATCCTCACCCAAAGCAATCAAATAAAATGCACGGCATCACCCTTCGTGCTTTACCTCACATAACTCTCATTTCATGGCACGAAATGATCCTTCGTGCAATTATAGTCAAATCAGAGCACGGAATGTCCCTTCGTGCATAAATAATCAAAACATGGCACGGAATGACCCTTCGTGAAAATATAGTCAAAACATGGCACAGAATGACCCTTCGTGCAAATATAATCAAAACATGGCACGGAATGACCCTTCGTGCATTATCACTCTTTCTCACCCAAACAGCAATCACAACCAAACGGGCGAGGGAATAAACAATAATAGAAAATGTCCCAGCAAGGGAAAACACAATTAAACAGCTAAATCCCGGCAAGGGAGGAATAACAACAACTTTCACATCCCGACAAGGGAGATAATCAATATAGTCAAACCATCCCGGCAAGGGATTAATCATATCTCTTACCATGTCTTTCATTTCTTACTCAATAGTATTTTTATCGTTCGAGCCAACGCTCCAAAGAACTCACAATTCACAGTTAATCCTCATACTCTTCACATTAGGTAGAAATCATTAATTTAGCCTAGAAGAGTCCCAAAATATACCAAAATAAGCACAAACAAAGACCCACAGTCATGCTAGACACCGGTGTATAGATACCCGTCACCATGCTTATACACCGTACTTGATCATTTAGCAATTAGCAATTAATAACACTCGAATCCTATTCCCTCAAGCCAAAGTTAGATCAAACACTTACCTCGGTCCAAAGAATAGCAATCAACTCTCTAATACCACATTTCCTCTACAATCCGACTCCGAAACAATGGTATCTAGACATAATTAATTCAATAATATCAATTAGGGGTCAACAACATAATCCCATAGCCTAGAGATGAGTTTTCTAGAATTCTTCCAAAAATACCAAAATTCGACACCGGGCCCACATGGTCCAAACACGAGGCTCGGACCAAAACCTAGTCACCCATAACCCCACGAGTTCGAATATATAATTTGTTTTAAGATTCGACCCCAAATTGAGGTTGAATCACCCCAAATTCCCAAAACCCTAACTCTACCCAAAACCCCTAATTTCTACTTTGAATTCATGATTTAGGGCTAGGAAATTAGTGATTAGTTGAAGAAATTAAGAGGGAATGAAGTTAAGAACACTTACCTAAGAAGCTATGGAGAAAGAAGCTCTTCAAAATTGCCTATGGAGTGTTTAGAGAGAGGAGCTCGTGAGAAAAGTGAAGGAAATCCCGTGGGTACTGTTATGTTTTTAAACATTAAAATAACTGGGCAAAAATACTCTATGTGATCGCGGGGAAAGGAGTTCGATCGCATAGAGTAGAGGGGACAGTGCTCTGCGATCGCAGAGAGGCAGTTGCGAATGCATAGAAGGAAAGAAGGGGGAGGGGGGTTGGACTTTGCACTATGCAATCGCTGAGGGAGAATGCGATCGCATAGAAGGACTTTTGAACTCTGCACCTTGCTCTATGCGATCGCGGCCTAACCTCTGAGATCGCATAGAAGGAAATACCTTGGCACTGACAACAGAATATCTGCAACATTCTCTAAGGCCAAAAATACCCCGAACCACCTCCGAAACACTCCGAGCCCTCGGGGTTCCTAACCAAACACACACACTAACTCAACAACATCCCACGAACTTATTCGAACGATCAGATTGCCAAAGCAACATCAAAATCAATGAATCAAGCCTCAAAATCATCATTTTCATTTGAAACTTCTTAAATTTCTAACTTTAGATAATTAGGTCTGAAACATGTCAAATAACGTCCGATTTCGATCAAGCTTCGCAAAAAGCGCTTAACACATATATAAGGCTTGTACCGGGCGTCGGAACCAAAATACGGGCTCGATACCAATGTTTTCTAACTCATTTTCGTTTCAAATTTTCATATCATTTTCAAAAAAAAAAAATTTATTTCAAAAATTCATTTCTCGGGCTCGGGACCTCGGATTTTGATTCCGGGAATACGCCCGAGTCCCATATTTTTCTATGAACCCTCCAGGACCGTCACATCACGGGTCCGGGTCCGTTTACACAAAATATTGACCAAAGTCAACTTTAATCATATTAATATCAAATCTTTAAATTTTTCACTGATTTCACATATTTAAACATAAAAGCTTTCCGGCTACGCGCTCGGACGGCGCACGCAAATTGACGCAAGTAAAAGTTAGGTTTTCAAGGCCTCAAAAGTACGGAACGAATGACGAAATAGGTGATGACCCTTTGGGTCGTCACAGGGGGCTTCCCATTCATTGGATAAATCAACCTCGACGGTTGAGATTGATTTGGGCAATACGACGTCGTTTTGGCATCTCTGAGCCGGACTGGGCTAAGGCATTTTGGGCCTGGGTTGTGCGGGTTTAAATGGGTATCTATTGGGCCTGTTTGAATTAAATCTGAACAACCCAAACTTCTATCTTTCAATTCAATTTTTCATTTTAATTAATTCCTAAAAATCCAAATTAATTCCTAATATTCAATTAAAATTCTAAATTAACTCCTAATACTCAACTAATCCTAGACAAATTAACACCAAATAAATTCAAAAGAAACACAACTAAAAATCAAAAATCAAAATTAAAAAAGCGAATTGAACTATTTTTGTTATTTTCTTTATTACTAATTAACCCTAAAATGCGAAATTAAACCCTAAGTGCAAATGTCAGATATTTTTGTATTTTTCAATAATTAAAATGCACAAATAAAAATACAAACAATTACCACAAAATGTCACAAAATCCTCCAAGTTGTAAAATAATGAAAGAAATTATTTTGTTTAAATTTCTAGGAGTAATTTATATAGGGCAAAAATCACGTGCTCACAGCTGCCCCTCTTTGCTCGGGAACATGAAGAGTTTTCGTGCAAAGATAAGTGATCGAATTCGAGCGATTTTTGCCTATTCGAATACTCCGTGTGAAGCATTTTTGAATGATTTGACCGTGCCCTGCTTTTGAGGTTGCCTACATATCTTTGGCTGAAAAGGAATCAGATCAGTGTAGTTCGGGAATGTCTTGTAGCTGGGACTATCATGAAGCTGTGATTTCACTGCTGTTGCTGCTGCTGCTGCTTACTGACCTCCCTTATTACACCATGTAAAAATAAAAGAAGCTAGCCTAAGCTATGATCTACGAATTACAAAAATCGTATCTAAATTCTTCAAACTTGCTCTTGTATTTCTTGTTTCCTTGTTGTTTTGCATCCTCTTGGTGAAATCCATTGTTGCCGCTTTGAATTGTAAACTTATATGTTTTTTGCTTTCCTTCAAATCGCTGACCTTGAACGTATTCCTCTATTATACGGGCGGGCTCCCGACTTTAAAACTTGAAAATATATGCCTCGGTTCTACGGGCGGGCTCCCGACTTCAAAGCTTGAAAATATACGGCTCTGTTCTACGGGCGGGTTCCCGACTTCAAAATCTTGAAAATATATGCCTCTATTATACGAGCTGGCTCCCGACTTAAACACTTGAAAGTATATGCCTCTGTTATACGGGCTGCCCGGCTCCCAACTTCAAAACTTAAAAATATATGCCTCTGTTATACGGGCGGGCTTCCGACTTCAAAACTTGAAAATATATGCCTCTGTTATACGGGCGGGCTCCCGACTTCAAAACTTGAAAATACATGCCTCTGTTATACGGGCGGACTCCCGACTTCAAAACTTAAAAATATATGTCTCTGTTATACGGGCGGGCTTCCGACTTCAAAACTTGAAAATATATGCCTCTGTTATACGGGTGGGCTCCCGACTTCAACACTTGGAAATATATTCCTCTGTTCTACGATTTTACGGGCGGGCTCCCGACTTCAAAACTTGAAAATACATGCCTTTGTTCTATGGTCGGGCTCCCGACTTCAACACTTGAAAATACTCCCGACTTCAAAACTTAAAAATATATGCCTCTGTTATACGGGCGGGCTCCCGACTTCAAAACTTGAAAATATATGCCTCTGTTATACGGGCGGGCGCCCGACTTCAAAACTTGAAAATACATGCCTCTGTTATACGGGCGGGCTCCCGACTTCAACACTTGAAAATATATGCCTCTGTTATACGGGCGGACTCCCGACTTCAAAACTTAAGAAAGCATGCCTCTGTTCTCCAGGTGGGCTCCTGATTGCTAAACTTGAAATGTATTCCCTTGTTCTCCAGGTGGGCGCCTGATTTCAACAGAATAGACAAAACAAAGAAAATTTTCTGTCCCAGTTTTAAAGCTGGGTACATGGTGAGTGTTAAATGAATCATTATACCAACTGTTACTAAGAGTTTGAAAGCTAAGTCCTATTATCCAGGAAGGTCCTGACAACTCCTAATTGAATCTTACCTTAGACGTGCAAAATTTGACATCAACTTATATTCCCATATGCTATTCATGATTATCTCGTATCTTGACCAAACCCCACTTTACGGTCAAACTTGATTAATGCTTGTTTTCCCCTTACGGAGAGTTCCTCCGAAACCATCGAATTTTTCTGCCCCTGTTTCAATTAAAGAAAATTTTTTCAGTTTAAAATGGTGGTTAGTTGATGGCATTTTTTGTTGAGGATGTTCCCGCAGCTATGTTTTGCTTTGACCTGCTCCCCTGAACTGGCCCTGAGCCGCTTGACTCTCTGACTGACTTTCAAACCCCATATCCTTTAACAACCCCAAGTGTTTGTACCCATGCTGTTGTTCCACACCTCTGACCCCTTTATTTGACTTTTGCATTTCCCACGACATTACTCAATAATTCCACCGATGAAACTTTCGGTGATTCCCTATATTCCATCTTTTATCATGCTGTCTTTAATATGCTTTGACCATGCTGTGCTTTGCAATTTTGGGAATTGGTAGTGAGCTTTGAAACCCTTTTCCACTTGCTTCGAACGAAACTAACATTGAAACATCTTTAGACAGATAAACCCCAAAATAAAATGAAATGCAATGATTTTATGAGTTAAGGATACGAAGAATCCAAAACCGGATGACTTCTGAAAGAGAAGGCAAAGAAACTTATCTGACCGGAACAGCTGGTACCAATGGTCATGACATGCATTTCGGACTAATCGGCCCAATCTGTTCAACCAATCAACTTCCACTTGCCATACCTCGTTGCCTCGGAATTTTCATAACTTGATTACTTTACCCAAACCTTGACCTTGTTCATCCTGCGGTGCCTCGAAACAATTTTCCACCAATAGACCTTTCTCATTTGTTTGCTTTTAACTCACTTTTGCCTCAAGGTGCCCGTGAGGGTTTTCACCAATAAGACTCTCTCATTTCAATTTTCTCTCAACTCACGTCGCCCTACGATGCCTGTGAAGGTTTTCACCAATAAGACTCTCTCATTTTTATTTCTCTCAACTCCCGTCCCCTTATGGTGCCCGTGAGGGTTTTTACCAATAAGACTCTCTCATTTTTAAATTTTCCTGCTTGAACTAGAATACTGCCCCTGACATGAATTACCTTTACCTGCATGACTTGGCATTTCTCAAAGACTGATCAGAAGGTCTTTCTTTGGACCGTAATGTGGGCTTTTGGACAGGGTTAGAAAGCAAGGGTATAAAAGGCTCAAAGAAATTCACAATGGGATAAAAATTACAACTTTCAAAATCAGATTTCTCACAACAAACAACTTATGCCCCAATTTCTTGCTTGGGGACTTTTGGATTTTTATTTCGATGAGACTGAACCTCAGAGGGAGGCTGCCTACATACCCTTTCGGGATCAAGTCAAACGTAGTTCACGTCATAGGAATTACTTTGTTGTTGTGATTTTTCTCTTCCTTTCTCTTTTTTTTTATTTCTCCTTTTCCTTTCTTTTTATTTTTCTTTTCTTTTCTTTTTCTTCATCTTTCCTCTTCTTTTCTTTTTCTTCCTTCCTTTTTTTGATTATCCTCCGCACTTGCGTTTCTTAATTATGCCATTAATTCCGAAAGAGGGTTATGAAAGAAAATAAACAAGGCTCAAAGGGATGACAAGGGATAAAGTGTTTAGATATCAGAACAAAACGCCTTCGTAATTTCAATTTTCAAAATATGCCAAATACAAACAAGTACAATCAAACAAAGAAATCATACATAGTATCTTTTGACCAAATTGGAATTGATAGTCATTTCTACACATTTTCCTTCCACATCTGTCAAATATAGTGCACCATTAGACAACACTCTGGTTACAACAAATGGCCCTTGCCAGTTTGGGGTGAAATTTCCTTTTGCTTCCGCCCATTGAGGCAAAATACATCTCAGCACCAACTGTCCCACTTCAAACTTCCCCGAACGCACTTTCTTGTTGTACGCTCTTGCCATTCTTTGCTGGTACAATTGGCCATGACACACTGATGCCAATCTTTTCTCATCGATCAAACTCAACTGTTCCAAGCGGGTTTTTATCCATTCATCATCATTAATCTCAGCCTCCGCGATAATTCGAAGGGATGGGATCTGCACTTCTATGGGTATCACAACTTCGGTGCCATACACCAATGAATAAGGAGTTGCCCCTAGTGAAGTTCGAACAGTGGTGCGGTACCCCAACAATGCAAAAGGCAGATTTTCATGCCACTGTCTAGAACCCTCTATCATTTTTCAAAGTATTTTCTTTATATTCTTGTTGGCCGCTTCGACTTCACCATTCGCCTTAGGGCAGTATGGGGTAGAATTGTGATGGGTAATCTTGAACTGCTCACATGTCTCTTTCATCAAATGACTATTGAGATTGGCTCTATTGTCTGTAATGATCACCTTTGGTATCCCAAACCGACAGACAGTGTTTGAATGCACGAAATCCACCACAGCTTTCTTGGTTACGGACTTGAACGTTTTGGCCTCTACCCACTTGGTAAAATAATCTATAGCCACCACAATGAACCTGTGCCTATTTGATGCTGTTGGCTCAATTGGCTCAATGACATCCATGCCCCACGCAACAAAAGCCATGGTGAGGACATCGTATGTAATTTGGATGGCGGAGAATGAATCAAGTCTCCATGCACTTGGCATTGATGACATTTGCGTACGTAACTGATGTAATCCCGCTCCATAGTAAGCCAGTAGTACCCTGCTCGGAGGATCTTCTTTGCCAGAATGTACCCATTCATATGCGGTCCACAAACTCCGGAATGTACCTCAGTCATGATAGCTGTGGCCTGTCTTGCATCAATGCATCTTAACAACCCGAGATTTGGAGTTGTTTTGTGCAATACTCCTCCACTAAAGAAAAAACCGCTTGCCAACCGTCGAATCGTTCATTTCTGGTCACCTGTGACCTATACCGGATATACCTCTATCCTGATATATTCATTGATATCAAGAAACCGTGGCTCACCGTCAAATTCTTCTTCAACTATATTATAATAAGCATGCTGATCACGGACCTGAATCTGCAAAGGGTCCACATACGCCTTATTTGGATGATGCAACATTGACGCCAAAGTGGCCAGCGTATCGGCAACCTCATTATGAATCCTTGGAATGTGCCTGAACTCTACTAATTGAAACCGTTGACAGAGATCATGCAAACATTATTGGTACGGTATAAGCTTCAAGTCTCGTATTTCCCATTCTCTTTGAATTTGGTGCACTAGTAGGTCCGAGTCACCCATGACCAAGACTTCCTGTACACCCATATCTATAGCTAACCTCAGACCCAAGATACATGCCTCATATTCTGCCATGTTGTTAGTACAATAGAAATGAAGCTGAGCTGTAACGGGGTAGTGCTGCCATATTTCAGAAATGAGTACAGCTCCTATCCCCACGCCTTTTATGTTGGCAGCCCCATCAAAAAAAAGTTTCCACCCCGGCTTCTCAACTTGTTCCAACTCACAAACGTGCATCACCTCTTCATCAGGGAAATAAGTCTTCAAAGGTTCATAATCCTTATCAACCGGATTCTAGGCCAAATGATCCGCCAAGGCCTGTGCTTTTATTGCGGTCCGGGTCATGTAGACAATGTCAAATTCTGTAAGCAGGATTTGCCACTTTGCAAGCCTCCTTGTAGGCATAGGCTTCTGAAAAATGTGCTTCAACGGGTCCAACTGGGAGATGAGATAGGTGGTATAAGATGACAAGTAATGTTTCAGCTTCTGTGCAACCCAAGTTAATGCGCATCATGTTCTCTCAAGATGAGTATACTTCACCTCGTAAGATGTGAACTTCTTGTTGAGGTAATAGATAGCCTACTCCATTATTCCAGTAACATCATGCTGCCCCAGTATACAGCCAAATGAATTATCCAAAACTGTCAAATATAGAATCAAAGTCCTCCTTGGTTCTGGCGGGACCAACTAGGTTTGACAAATACCCCTTTATCTTATCAGAAGCCTCCTAGCATTCATCCGTGCATTTTACCGCAACGTCTTTCTTTAACAGTTTGAAGATTGGCTCACAAGTTGTCGTGAGTTGAGCAATGAACCTGCTGATATAGTTCAATCTCTCTAGCAAACTCATCACCTCGGTCTTCTTTCTCAGAGGTGGCAATTCTTGGATAGCCTTGATTTTTGACGGGTCTAGCTCAATACCCCATCGGCTGACTATAAATCCCAACAACTTCCCAGACGGTACCCTGAAAGCGCACTTTGCAAGATTGAGCTTGAGATTGTACCTGCGAAGCCTTTGGAAGAACTTCCTTAGATCCCTGACGTGGTCAGACTGCTTTCTAGACTTCATGATCACATCGTCTACGTACACCTCAATTTCCTTGTGTATCATGTCGTGGAACATTATTGTCATTGCCCTCATATAGGTTGCCCCGGCATTTTTCAAACCAAATGGCATGACCCGATAACAGTATGTTCCCTATGGCGTGATGAAGGCCGTCTTTTCTGCATCCTCCTCATCCATTAAGATCTGGTGGTACCCCGCGTAACAATCCACAAAAGAACCAATCTCATGTTTGGCACAATTATCAATCAATATGTGGATGTTCGGCAGTGGGAAATTGTCTTTTGGACTTGCCTTGTTAAGAACCCGATAATCAAAACACACCCTGGTCTTGCCATCCTTTTTTGGCACAGGCACAACATTGGCTAACCATGTGGGATACCGCGTGACCCGAATGACTTTCCCCTTGAACTGCTTGGTGATCTCTTCTTTGATCTTTACACTTATATCTGTTTTGAACTTTCTCAGCTTCTGCTTGACAGGAGGGAGTGCTGGGTCAGTGGGCAATTTGTGAACCACTAAGTCAGTGCTTAGACCCGGCATATCATCGTACGACCATGCAAAAATATCCTTGTATTCGAATAGTGTTTTGATTATCTCCTCCTTGAGTTTCAGTTCCAGATGAACTCTTATTTTAGTTTCACGGACATTATCTTGGTCCCCTAGATTAGCTGCTTTCATGTCATTTAGGTTAGTTTTGGGTTTTCCTTCAAAATGGCTTAATTCTTTACTAATCTCTTCACATGCCTCGTCATCATCGTATTCCAACTCATCATCACACTCAATTTCTTGTATTATTATTTCCGAGTTAGATTGGCTTTTAAAACTGGACCGAAGATTCCTCATGCATGTCATGTCATTGATATCAACATAAAAAGAACTGTACAGAGAAGGAAGGAAAATGGAAACAAAATTAGGAATGAAGAACGAGAGACAATTGCATTTCATTGAATATAAAGATAACAGGGCTTTAACACATCGAATTGGAAGGAACATAATATCTGAATTACAAACCCTGGAATAATCCAGACAAAAAAAAATAAAATAAAACCCACTAACAAGACTCCTCCGAGTATGAAGAGGAGTAGCTTCCTAGTTGTTGACTTTTGTACGTGGTCCGACGAACTGCACATTTGCTTTGCTTGACCCTTCCCCGGCCTCAACCATGTTAACCTCAGCGAACAACCTTTCGAACCCTTTTTCCAAGTCTCCATCAGCACTAATCAATGACTCATAAACTTTTGACAACAATTGCTTTCTGATACACGGCCTGACGAACGATCTGGACATACGTGAGATTGACTCGGGAAGGACCAATGCCCTCTTCTTCATTTTGCGGGCCCGCCTTACATCCACAAATGTGGGCTTGAACTATAAACCAAAAGTATCCAGATTCTTGGGAAGAGAAACTGGCTGCACCATGCCTTGAAGATCAGCACCCAAACCTTTGCCCGGTATGAAACCATTCTTCAACATTTCCGAGGCCACCATGACGGATGAAGCAACTACCTTTGGCGCTAGAATACACTCCCCTTCCGAGACCTTTTCAACTGATACCGCGTCCAAGATTTGATAAACCCATGGACCTTTGTCGTCCTCAGCTTCTATGATAGACATAATGGTATTACATGAACTATCTTCCCCATGTACCACAATTTCCTGCCGGTCCCACTCGAATTTGACCATCTAATGCAAGGTAGATGGCATTGCTTTTGCTGCATAAATACAGGGTCGGCCTAACAAGAGATTGTAACAAACAGCCACGTCGAGCACCTGGAACTCCATAGTAAATTCAACCGGTCCTATCTTCAGTTCCAACACTATGTCCCCTACTGTGTCCTTTCCTTCTCCATCATATCCTCGCACACAAATGCTATTCTTGTGGATTCTTCCATTGTCCACCTTTAGCTTGTCAAGGGTGGAGAGAGGGCAAATGTTTGCACTGGACCCATTGTCAATCAGCACCCGGGTGACCACAGAGTCTTTGCATTTTACCGTGAGGTATAGCGCTTTATTATGCTCAGTGCCTTCCAACGGTAGCTCGTCATCAGAGAATGTAACTCTATTGACCTCGAAAATCTTGTTTGCTGTTTTCTCCAGATGGTTCACAGAGATCTTATCCAGAATATGGGATTCATTTGGAATTTTCATCAATGCTTGACGATGCTCGTCTGAATGGATCAATAATGATAGCAATGAGATATGTATCAGGGTCTTCCTCAACTGTTCTACAATGGAGTAATCTTGTGCCTTCATCTACTTTAAGAATTATTCTGCCTCTTCTTCAGTAACAACTTTCTTTATGGGTGCTGGATTATCTTTGGCAGTTTTAGCTTTTCTCAATTCCTCATGAGCGAAACATCTTCCTGAACGAGTCAGCCCATGAGTTTCACAAACTTCTTCTTTAACTTCCTTTCCCTTATACATTACTGTCACCCGACCGTAATTCCATGGCACGGCCTTCTCACTGGTTATTATTAACTGAATCACTGGCTTGATAATAACCGACTCCATGCGAGCACCTTTTACGATCATAACGGGCTTGGCCACTGCTCCCGGCACCACCACTTTAGCTGGTTCTTGCTTTACTGCAACACTGCTCGAAGGCTCCTTTCCCACCACAACCAGTTCTCGTTTAACTGCAACATTGCTTGAAAACTTTTTCTGTATCACCACAACTGGTTTACTAACTGTTTCCTCCACCTGGATCAATGTCCTTACACTAGTTAATTTCTCATTTGACCTGTACTCACTAGCCCTGATCATCATTACGGTTTGTGAAGGCTTCTTGTGCTCTCCCTTTTGTACTAACTCAATCATATGGGTCTCATGGTGAGCCGACAATGGATTCTGGTTAATATTTGGTGCATCTGGGGCCTGGACCTCGATCCGATGGGTGTCAATGAGCTCCTGCACCACTGTCTTTAGCTTCCAACACTTCTCTGTATCATGTCCCGGGGCCCCCGAACAATATTCACAGCTTACTAAATGGTCCAGATTTCGAGGAAGGGGATTTGGCATTTTGGGCTCAATTGGATTCAACATGCCTAGCTGCCTCAATTGGTGAAAAAGACTAGTATATGATTCTCCCAATCGAGTGAAAGTCTTTTGTTTGTGTAATCTCTCATTTTTGAAGGCTGGGTTCGGTCGGTGACCTACTCCGAGGGGATTTCTGTGGGATCTTGGGGGTGGATAGGTGTTTTGCGGAGCTGGGTATGAGTTTTGGAGAATCGGTACATGCCATTGCGCGTGAGCCAGAGGTTGGGGATAAGTTTGAGCATCGGAAAAATGTGGATCTGGCAGTGGGTAATAGTGTTGTGGAGGGACATATAGAGTGTATGGGTAATTTTGGTGGTGGGGTCGGGGTTGATTGTAGTAAGGCGAAGGGCCTCTAGATCTGGACCACGCTCCGGACTCAACAATTGCAACCTCTTCTTTCTTCTTTTTCCCGAGCACGCCCCCAGTGCCGCTTTGGATGGCCTGGGTAGTTGCTTTGATCGCTGAATAGCCCAAGATTTTATTGGTTTTAAGTCCTTCCTCGACCATTCCTCCCATCTTCACAACTTCATTAAAAGATTTACCAATTGCTGTTACCAAGTGACCAAACTAAGTCGGCTCCAAAGCCTGCAAAAAGTAATCGACCATCTCACTTTCTTTCATCGGAGGGTCGACCCTTGCAGCATGTTCTTTCCAGCGGAACCCATACTCCCTAAAGCTCTCCTCGGGTTTCTTCTCAAGTTTTATCAGTGACAGGCGATCTGGAACTATTTCTAGATTATACTGAAAATGGCAGGTGAATGCTTGTGCCAAGTCATCCCAGGTATACCACCTATCATGGTCCTGTCGTGTATACCACACCAATGCAGGCCCACTGAGACTCTGGCTGAAGTACGCCATCAGTAACTCATCTTTTCCACCTGCCCCTCTCATTTTGCTATAGAATCCCCTCAGGTGGGCAACCGGGTCACCACGCCCGTCATACAGATCGAACTTAGGCATTTTGAACCCTGCTGGTAACTGAACATCCAGAAACAGACACAAATCCTTATAAGCCACACTGACTTGGCCACCTAATCCTTGCATGTTCCTGAAGGACTGCTCCAGGCTTTTTACTTTTCGAAACATCTCTTCCTGCTCTGGATTCTTAAGCGGCTTTTTAGTTTCCACCGAGAACTCAAAGTGAGGGGTGTAGGAATATGGTTCAGGAGATTTAAAGGTAGGCTCGGGGGGATAATACTGGCTATCCTGAGCCTGAAACAATGGCTCACTGGAAGACCTTTGTAATGTGGCAGGTGGAGGTGCCACAAAGACAGGGGTGATTGGTGGAGGAGGTTTTTGTTTGGGTGGTGGAGCTTGGGAAGGATAGGAGGCGGTGCCATAGCTCTGTTGGTAGAAAGGGAAAGTGGGAGATGAGTTCACAGTAGGAGGCTCCTGAGACTGAGCCAAAGGTGGGATATAGGCTGGATTGGCGGGGTAAACTAGCGCTGGCTGACCCTTAGCCCAGGCCTGATGCATTTCAGCCATTTGCTGCCTCAACTTATACATCTCCTCCCTCATTGCATTAACATCCATCACCTATACCTCTTTTGTCGGGTCCACAATACTGGTATCTGATTCTTGGCCTGTCATTTTCAGCTTGTCTTTTGATCGGGTGTTGTAGGAATGGGTTGTCAGAATGCCAAACAACTAACCACCTGGCTGGACTCAACATCAACAACAACTTGGTTAATGGTTAGGGCATTAGCAAATTTGATAACCGCACGTTGGGGAATGAATGCACCTAAGCAGTTAACGGATTCTATTATGCATTTGCTCGGCTGCTTGTGTCATCCCGACTTTTATTTCCAACGGCAACTTTCTTTCTCTTTTTTTCTTTCTTTCTTTTTCTTGATTTTTCTTTCTTTTCTCTATCTCCTTTTCCATTCTTGCCTTTGTTTTCTGTTTGTTTCGGTTTACTCATTCCCTCGATTTCTTATTTTCTCTCTTTTCGTTCTTGTTTTTCCGCTCTTTTTCTTTATATTTTTTTTCCTCTCTTGTGTTTCTTCTTATTTTCTTTTCCTTTTCAGTTGGTTACGGTCGAATCCTATGAAGATTGCCTACGTATCATGACCCCACATGAATCAGACCGGGCGTAGTTCGTAAAAATAAATGTAAGATAGAAGCAAAAATGTTTTTGGAATTTTCAATTTTATTGATACAAATACTTTTGATTACAAAGACTCAAGATTAACACAACTATCAGACTCTGATGATAAAAAGAACTAAAGACTCCACCGTCAACTATTTTATTTCAAAAGAGGATATAGACTCAATCAACTGCAGACTCCTAGCGAAAAGAAAATGCAGACTTCAAACAACTGACAGACTCTAGTAGAAAAGGAAATACAGACTTAAATGACAATCATGAATACATTAAAGCTCCTGGTGTCCGCGGGACATCGTTCGGTCTCGCCGCGAGCCTATATGCAAGTTCCCTCTGAAGTCTGTCCAACTCACTCATTTTCTGTTTCACAAATATCATCACCGATGCAAAGAAGGTGGTGCGAGTCATGTTCTCGCATACTTGGCATTTCCTAGTAATGTAGTGAGCAACGGTTAAGATTCTCTCTCTGATTCTACCCTTTTCCTGAGCAACCGCCCTATCTGTCAGGCCCTGGCCTCCAAAGTTTGCTCGGCTACCTGTTTTTGTTCCTGGAGTTGTTGCAAGTCCATTTCTAATTGTGCCAATGCCGCGTAGCAATGCTCTCTTTCAATCGTGAATTCTTTTGCCTGTTTGATCATTTTGTTCTCTGTAGCGATGACCCTCTTCCTTAATCCCGTGACCTCATTATCGTATTCTTCTTTCAACTGTTTAACCATGCTGGCTCGTTCTTCCACATTTTTAGCCAATTGTTTTCGAACCCCGACTAATTCTCTTTCTGCTTTGTTGAGGTCAAAACTGTAGTCACTCACCTTTTGCCTTAGATTTTCTATAAGTTTTTCATCTTTAGCACTCCTGACGGGATTTTTGGTTGCTATCTTCATCTTTTGAATTTGGTTGCTATCTTCATCTTTAGCCAATTTCTTCTTCTCACCCTCATCAGCTGCAGTCTTCACACTGTTTTCAAACTGAAGGTCTCGGATTTGCTTTTCCAATTCTCCTATTTTAGCTCTGTATTCATTTTCTTTAGCTAGCCAGGCCCATTGTTCTTGTGATGATTCGGCAAAATCCTGGAGGTGAGGTCTTTTGGCCGGCCTCCCAAATGCAACGTCCCTTCTATACCAGGCATGATACTCAGGTGAAAGTTCCCCTCTAGATCGATCCTGTACACAAGTATTTGCCGCCAAATATTGACATACACTCCAGACTTGGCGGACCCTTGCTTCAGGAAACTGGCCATCAGGACCAATCTCAACCACTTGGAGACTAAGATCGTCATCTTTTGGCACTATTTTGCATCTCCCGAGCTGCCTTAGAACCCGATACGGAGCATACAGCTGAATGCTCTTAAGACCCATCAAGAGGAACTGCGGCCCTGCTGCAAGTATATATATTATTTCGTCGATAGGCAACCATCCGAACGTCCACTCTATTTGACTGGCATTGAGGGACCGAAATTATGATGTCCAGCCCATTAATCCTTCAGGCAGGTTGACCCCCTTAATCCTCGTATAAAACTCCTCTATACAGGTTTTCTCTATAGACCCATAACTCAGGAACTGAGGACGATGACACAGGAGTTCGGTCATCCACATTTGCAACAATAGATTGCACCCTCAAAGAAGTCTCCTCCAACTTTGCAGGTCGTAAGAGCACGGAAGATTTCAGCTACTATCATGGGCGCAAGAGTACTTTTGGCTTGAGTTATTAAAGTGCTGACGACCCCGGCTATTTTTATGTCAATGTTTCCATCTTTCTTCGAGAATACTAAAAGCCCCAAAAAGACCACCATAAAAGCAAAACATCTATGTTCCTCCCATTTTTGCCGGCTTCCTTTGCTACATGTCTTGCTTTACGGGTTATGGAACCCTCCTATGTGGCCATATATGTGGTATATGAAGTGTGGGGTACAGAGGCCATTTTCCAAATCCGTGTTGTGAACCGTCCTGATTATCTTCAACGAGTCTAAGAATCTGTGTATAGCTACGATTCTCGGGGCAACCAAGTACTTGTGCCTTAAAGGAATCTCAGCACTTCCGATGTACCCAGCTATTTCTTCTAAGGTTGGGGTGAGCTCAAAGTATGAAAAATGGAACACGTTGTGTGCCGGGTCCCAACATATGACCAATGCTCTTATGATGTCTCCCCGAGGCACAATCTCCAACAAGCCGGTAAGCCCTTTCAAATACTTGTTGACCTCGTTTTGTCCTTTTTTACCTAGATCGTTCCACCATAGACGCAACTCTAGAGAGATTTTATTCATGATTGAGAATGGTTCATTTTGAATCGTGCTCATCCTGCACATTTATTATGGTAATTTAATCACATATTTTGACCTAAAAGGAAAAAAAAATGACACTATTTTTTCAAATGTCTAATTTAAAACAAACAGCCGGTTTTGCAGATGCGGCCTTTCACTTCGGGAAGAAGATTTTAAGGCTGTGCCCGCTAACCGTTGAAAATGACCCAAAATGACTGTTCTTGTAAAAACAGCCTTATGGCGCCATTTTAGGGACATTCGGCTTATTTTAGACAAGAATGGCCTTACCTGACTTATTCATGACAAAATTAAAATTTTTTTGTTGTTTTTGGCTACTTTTGCAAAAGGGAAGTTGGACCCGATGGGGTTGCCTACGTATCCCACACCCTATGGGAATCAAACTGGCGTAGTTCAGGCAAGTAAAACCAACTATTTTCGAAAACAAAACTCTTTTTTGTTGGCAAATACACCATTTCTGAAAACAAGACTCTTTTATATTTTTTTTTAGTGGCAAACAAGCAAACTATTTTGAAAATAAAACTCTTTTTGTTTTCTTTTTTTTTTTTATTGGCAAAAAACAAACTAAAATAAAAACACTTTTCTTTTTTCCTTCATTTTTTCTCAAAAATCCGGCAGAGTTTCAGCACTACTTGGACATTGGTTTTTCCTAAAATAAGTAATTAACCCTCTACACTACTATTTTCCTCTTTTCAACTTTTCCCAAATATTCAAAGCCGGTCAGCATGCGAGTCCGAGACAAATAAATGCACGCACAACACGTAAGATGCATCAGGATGGTCTTTTTTATTTCAAGTTACCTGTCCTAGACGGATCCAACCCCTGTGTTGAGTCCCTTAAGTCATATGCACGTGAAGCAAATAAGCATTCCTACTAGGGATCCGGCATGAAGTCAAGTTATTCTAGGTTCAAAACCTGGGTATCTGTTCTAGACTGTGTACCCGAGCGGACAACTCGAGTCGAGGAAGGGGCTACATACCGGGAACCAAACGGCCATCCGGCTTAGTAACTTGGCCCGCCTCTTTCTTATTTCAGGGTATGACACTAACAGAATAGGGAGTCTCAACCAGTAAGCACATCCCCAGAGGTGAGAAGAGAAAGGTTTTGTCATAGTTTATATACATTCCAAATAATATCAAAGCGGTAAAAAGCAACATTTTGCACATTAGTCCCAAACATGTAATAAAATCAGATAATAAACAGAGCAAAATACAACTATTATTCCAAGCTCGAATTCTCGAACCCTGAACTGAAGTTCTGGGTTCTTGTCCCCAGCAGAGTCGCCAGAGCTGTCACACCTCCTTTTTCACTAAACTCGTAAAGGCGTAAAGGAATTTTTCCAATTAAAGGACAATCGAAGAGGGATTTATTTATTAAAGATTCAAAGTCGCCACTTGGGAGATTAATGGTGTCGCAATTCACCGGTGGAATCCCAAATCGAGGAAAGTATTGACTCTGTTTAACAGTTCGCGATCCAGAAATCCGAGTAAGAAATTCTGTTAACCCGGGAGAAGGTGTTAGGCATTCCCGGGTTCCGTGGTTCTAGCATGGTCACTCAACTATCACATTTGGCTTGATTATCTGATTTTAAACAATTATGAACCTATATGCGAATTTTAGTTTTAAACCGCTCTTATTTATATTTTAAAAGAGAATTGCAACGTCGTTAAAACACGTCTTGAACTACCTCACATAAATATACCCGTAATTTTTGACATATTTTAACTCCGTTGGGATTTGGATTTGGGTCAAATCAATGTGCACCCGAGTTTAGGAAAGTAGATTATTAAATACAGGCCAAAAACAACTAACGCGTGGTTAACTTTGCGAGGGACCGTGTAATTCACTAAAGGGCACGTCCCAAATTCTAAGGATTTTAATAGGAGCATTTAAAGCGGGCCCCACAATTTATGCATTTTATTTGGCAGGGCTCACCTTGTTTTATTATTAAGGGCAAGCTAAAGGAAATATGAATTTCCATTATGTATTCGTCTCTAAAAATAAAAAAAAACCCTAATTAATTAGCATGCTAATGGATCAATACTAAGGTATTTAGATAAGTGTTGAATCTGCACAAAGTAGCCTCAATGAAGCTTCCAGTATTTTGGGCCTTCAAGCTGGCCCAATAAGAAGCTGTCCAGTTATGGGCTATGGGTTAATTGACATAAAGTTGGGCTGAGCCCCCCTTGAAAATGACAGGCGGTCTAATGCAAGTTACTTAACCCTGAACTGGGCTTAAACCGTTGGGCTCCAAGACTGGCCCAAAGCAAATAAATCCCGCCCAGCTTTACAAAAGCTAGTCAGTCATGGGCCTTTGCCCAGGCCCAAAGAGGTACCTTGTCACAAAATGACACTGACTTGGCATCAGTGGACATCAAAGCCCAAAGTTAACTAAGAAAGACTGTTGAGCCTTTATCCTTTAACAAATGCCAAACCAAACGGACTGCAACATGATTTTAAAACCACTGAAATTGTCCCAATTTATTCTAGTTGCATTCAATAACTTTATGATAAAGGAAATAATATACATCTACTCATATCAATAGGGTATTGACTGTTTTGAGGCTTCAAATTATGTCTAATTGATTGGTTGTTACAAATATTCAGGCTTACTGGATCAACAACAAGAGATTAGCATCTACTATGAAAGTCTCATACTCATGTTTACTATACTTCCTATTTTAAACATTAAACTAATATAAGCAATTAAACTATGGTGTACTAAGGCTAATGTTTAAATGAGCAACCACAAGCTAGTAGTCCACAATCCTATATAGCCCCAATTAATTACAATGAATATGTCACTAAATCTGAAAACAATATCTATCTCTAGGATAGTTCCCTAACTACGACAAGTAGGTCTAGATACACATTTTTAACACAACGAAAGATGAATCTGAACTTAAACATCAGTAGACACAGAATGGATTCAATTCAAATGAAGCTGAAACTATTAGATTTTTATTAAGCTCCACTTCAAATCAGCATCAGTACAATGGCATAGGAACAAATACCTGGAAGTGTAAAGTGACAAGGAAAAGAGGAGGGTCAGCAACAATTTAAATCGCAACAACAGAATTCAGCAATTTCACAGTAATCCAGGAACGAATGAAGGAGAATAGCACCAATAATCAACAGTAATTCAATCCAGAAATAGTCTCAAACAATCTCAGCAGATGTTTCACACCAAATCAGACAGAAAACCAGTCAAAACAGCTTGAATAACACCAAACAGAGTTGAAAATACACCCAGACATACTTTGAAACTTCAGCAGCTGAACACTAGAAATTTCATGCCATTTTCCATATTTATCTAGGATAGAAATTCGAATCTATAGCTATTACTTGAAATTACTCAAAGAAAAACTCAATGTAACAATACTTTTTTTTGAATTTTTGTTGTTTTTGTTTGTTTTTGGTTTTTTAAAGGATTAGATCTAGGATTTTGGATTTGAAATTCAAATCTTCAGTTTTTTGAAGACTTGTGAAAACTTGGGGGGAAGTTTTAGAGGCTGAAACTTGTTAATGAAGGCAAGTAAGCTGCCTTTTATAGACAAACTTCAGGGGGAGATTCTAGATCTCACTCACACCTTTTCCCCCTCTTTCTATTTAAGATTTTATTCAATAGTCCCTAATTTACTGACTTGTTGCTCAAGATATACTTTTAGATTCCTGAAATTCTAAATCAAACCCCATTCTAGAATATTCTAGGAGATACTATTCAGTTACTACCAGATTCCTTTTATCTAAAGTCTATATTACCCTTGAATGTAATTTGAAATTACCAACCCTAGTTAACTAACTCAACCCCTTAGTTCCAACGAGCCAATATTAAACTAAGTAAAAATCAGCTATAACCAAACAATACCTAAAACTAATAGAAATTCTAACAATCAAAATAAACCGTCAAGACTGGAAAACAATTCTAATTATAGTAGCAAAATTAACTCTAAGAACAACATTAAAAGAAAATCTAATCTGATTAACTAGCTAATACAATTAAAACCTATACTAATATGCACTGAATCAAAGCAACAATTCAACTAGGATCACAAAACAGGAACAAGACAGTCAATTAAATCAAAAGAAATCATGAGAACAAAAATTTAAACCAAACAGAAAAAAAATGAAACAGAAATCGAGCAAACTTTTAAACTAATCGAAAAAGCAAGAAGGACATTTACATGTTTTAATCAGAAGATGAGAGATTAAGAAGGAACAGAAAGAAAAATAAACAAAAGAAAAGAAAGAGAACTCACTGATTTCGGCCTTAATGCATTAACTTGAAATTGGCACCAAAAATGATATTATATGTTTATTTCATGTCAAATAAGCACATAATATCACTTTCAGGACCATTAGAAACTAATAACCGTGAGTTGCAATTTCAACCTTGCTTAAACCCTAGGTGTGAAATCAGGGCAATCCGGTTGTTTTTTTTTATGAAATAATCAAGAGTATGGGGTTTGTGGTGACGTGTGGGTTATGGGGTATTGATTTGGGGGATGATTTGAGGTGGCGCCACCGTGGGCGGCGGAGGCGGCAGCAACAGACTCGAATATTCGAGAAGATTGGGTGTGATTCGAGCCATGGAAGTTTGGGGCTTGGAAAGAGGAGGTCATGGGGAATCCGTGGTGTAAATTTTAGGTTCATTTGACAATTTTCGCCGGCGGAGGCAATTTTCGGCCGGCGGCGTATGGTGGTAGGCGACGGAGAGATGGAGGGTTATCTGATGTTGATGAGAGAGGCGAGGGGTAGGGGGTCTGTAGGGGGTGAGGCTGGGTTCATACAATTATATAGTTAATGATGGGGGCTTCCCATCCGTTGGATTAATCAACCTCGACGGTTGAGATGGATTTGGGCAATACGATGTCGTTTTGGCGTCTCAGAGCCGGACTGGGCTAAGGAGTTTTTGGCCTGGGTTGTGCGGGTTTAATGGGGTATCTATTGGGCCTGGTTGAATTAAATCTGAACAGCCTAAACTTCTATCTTTCAATTCAATTTTTCATTTTAATTAATTCCTAAAAATCCAAATTAATTCCTAATATTCAATTAAAAATCTAAATTAACTCCTAATACTCAACTAATCCTAGACTAGTTAACACCAAATAAATTCAAAAGAAACACTACTAAAAATCAAAAATCAAAAATTAAAAATGCGAATTGAACTATTTTTGTTATTTTCTTTATTACTAATTAACCCTAAAATGCGAGATTAAACCCTAAGTGCAATTGTCAGATATTTTTGTATTTTTCACTAATTAAAATGCACAAACAAAAATGCAAATAATTACCACAAAATGTCACAAAATCCTCCAAGTTGTAAAATAATGAAAGAAATCATTTTGTTTAAATTTCTGGGAGTAATTTATATAGGGAAAAAATCACGTGCTCATACCCACTCCAGTTCAATATGCTTTCAATTTTGTTGTCCCACCATTTGTCCTTATCGATGGCGTTGACTCGCTCGATGTGGTGTTAAGTTTCTCCGCCTATTCTTCTTCTTTATCTAATTGCTGGAATGGTCTGGTGACTATACATGGGATTGCTACCGTCTCCATGAATGATCACCTGTTGTTGATTCCACTCAATAGTAGACCTTTGGGATCCGTCGAAAGATTTGACGTTGATGGCCCCGTCCTTGATCTCATGCAGCCATTTTCCCAATGTCCTGAGTGTTATCAGTGGACAAATGTTGAGGCTGGACCCCTTATCACCTAGGATACTTGTAATAAAATAATCTTCGCACTACACGGTGATGTGCAATGCCTTGTTGTGACTCAAGCCCTCTGGTGGTAGCTCATCTTCATGGAAAGTGATTTTGTGACTTTCCAATACCTGGGCTACAATGTTTGCCATCTCTCCACCGGTGATGTTACTCGGTACATATGCTTCACTCACCACTCTTAACTAGGCATTCTTGTGTGCATCAGAACTTTGTAGCAAAGCAAGGATAGACATCTGTGCCGGTGTTTTGTTTAGTTGATCAATGACTGAATATTCTTTGGCTTGTATCTTTCTCTAGAGATCGTCGGGCCCGGTTTCAGTGATGGTCGGTTGACTAGAGGCCTGCTTGTTTGACTTAGCCAAGTTCTCCGGGGAATAAACCCTATCGATTCTTGTCATACCCTGTGCCGCAACTGCTTCCCCGAACTAGACCTTGCCTTTTCTTCTTGCCTCAACTGTGTAGTCCCAAGGTATGGCCATTGTGTGGAATGGTGTTACTACCGACATTGCCACTTGAATCAGTGTGTCATCTTTACTCCGAGTAGAGCAGGCCCCTTAGGTAGTAAGAATACAACTTAAAAAGGTGTAGGTGTGTTTGCTGGTGACATAGACTCAACCTAAATCGGTGCTAGCATCTTTGCAGAGGATGGTGCTTCAAACTCGAGTTGCATGGACATGTTTACTTCGGCGTCCCCAGAATCTGAATCTGGACCACAATCAGATTAAGGGTGACTACTCGCTTTTTTGGATTGTCGCCTTTTGTGATTAACCTGATTGATCCCTTGGGGTCCCAGTCATCCTCTATCTCGATCATGTGGACACCTTTGCCCTTGTTGTCTGGCAAAGGGTTATTGCGTACATTTGGAGCAGGATCCTTTGCTACAATGATCTTGGTATCAATCAAAGTTTGAATCTTATCCTTCAGAGAGAGACATTTATCAGCGGTATGTCCCTTCATGTCGGAATAGTATGCACGGGATTTATTTGGATTGACCGACTGAGAAGGGTTTTCTAGGGTTATGGCAGGGATAGGGGTGATATAACCAGCAGCTTTGAGTCTTTCGTATAGTTGGTGAATTGGTTCAGCAATGGCGGTATACTGTTTGGGCGGTCTGCGATGGAAATTTGATCGAGGTCTAGGGAAGTTTTGACGTGGGGAAGGTGATTGATATTGGGATGGTTAGGTGTTGTATGCTTGATAACCATGTGCTGGTTGGGATAGTGAAGTTGGCTGATATGGTGGAGATGACTGATAAGTGGGTGGTCGAGTTTGGTTAGTGGGTGAGGGTGCTTGGTAATTTGGGGTAGGCTGATATGGATTAGAGGTATTGGGTATGTTTGGTACTTGATAGGAGATTTTGTCCTTTGTGCAACCATTACAGCACTTACGTCCTTTTTGTTGGACGTGCCACCAGATTGTAAAGCCGTATTGGTAGCCTACAAGGCTTCAAAGTTCGTAACCATACCACTCTTGATGCCTTCCTCGATCTTTTCTCCTAGCTTGATGATGTCAGAAAACTTGTGATTCTCGATTAGCATCAACCTCTCATAATACTGTGGGTCCTGAGCCCGGACGAATTTTTTTTCATTTGTTCTTCCTCTAAGGCCGGTCTGACCTTAGCGCTTCTGATCTCCAGCGAGTAGCATACTCACAGAAGGTTTCTATGGGTTTCTTCTTCAAGTTTTGGATATAGAACACATCTGGTGAATTATGTGTGTTGAACCTGAATATATCCATGAAATCAGATGCCATGCTTACCCAGCTCGACCACTTCTTTGGATCCTAGCTAATGTACCAAGATAAGGCGTCTCCCTGCAAGCTCCTCATGAAAATCTTCATGCAGATTTTCTCATCTCTTCCCTTTCCAACCAGTTTGTCACAATATGTTCTCAAGTGGACCCTGGGATCCCCTATGCCATCAAACATTTCGATCTTGGGAGGTTTGTACCCCTCGAGAAGTTTGACATTGGGCTGTATGCACAGATCTTCATAGTGTAGCCCCTCGATTCCCTTACTACCTTCAACGCCCTGGATTCGGCTAGTCAGTTTCTTGAGTTCTTCTGCCAGATTCTTGATGAGTGAGTCTTTATCCTCCGACTCGGGTGTGCTTGAAATGGGTTGAGTAGAGTGTGGCATAGTTTCCACATAGATGGGGGGGTGTTATGATGAGTATGGAAATGGTCATTCCTGGAGTTCAAAGGTTCTTGGATGAGTAGTGGAGTATTGTTGGAAGTGTGGCAAGTATAGCAGTGGTGGAGAGGAGCGGGATAGTTTTGTGGTTTTTGGGATGTTTTGTGGAGGCGTGGGGTTCTTAGTGCTGGGAAAATTAACAGCTGGGGTGGTGAGGGAGAATGACAAGCTTGCCATGTTCCGAACTTGATCAAGTTCCTCCTGAAATTTCAACAGTTTCTGCTCGAGTTGGGACGCACTTTCTTTAGAAACCTGAGTACCCTGAGCGATCTCTACCTGTTCAACTGAGTTATCTTTTCTGGTGTTGCTCAAATCTTCCATATTTCCTTTGTTCCTGTTTCTGATAGGACTAGGAGGAGGAGAGGGTGGAGGGCCCTTGGATCTTGTGGAATATGATGACGATGCTAGAGTGCACGACTAACCTTTGGGGAGGGGAATAAACAAAAGAAAAAACAAAAAGGTAACAAGTTAGTGAGGATCATAAGAAAAAATGTCGCAATATTTAAACACGTAGTGCTTGAAATATAAAGCGCATCCTAATTTTTCGGGACCTCATTGTATCCGAGGTAGGCCTAGCGACAAGTTAATTTGGAAAACTTAAAATGCTAAATGCCTCATTTTATTGATAAAAGGTAAACGAATCCCAAGAAAGAAAATACAAGAAATTAAAAGTCAATAATGGCCATTGGCCTTATTACATTCATCTAAAATGAAAAGAGAAGACTCCTATCTATTTGGTCATAGAAAGACCTTCCCCAGATTCGGCATCATTGGCTCCATCGAACAGCTTCCCTAGCTTGCGCAGTCCCAACAACAAGTAGGCTCTGTGCAAGTGTTCGCCTTTATTTCCTTCAGCAGTCTGGCAATCTTCAACCCTCTCCAGGAACTTCTTTTCCAACTCTACTATACCTCACTTCAGATAGACCAATCGCTTATTGCCGCTGATAGCCATATCCTTCCATTCTTCGATTAGTTTTTTATTGGCTTCATGTATCTCACGGTGCTCGTTTTTGCATTCTCAGATTCTCTTTCGTAGATGGTTGTACTTGACCTGTGCTTCAGCCTTTTCATCGATGATCTTGTTACCTCGAACAAACCCAGGTTGACCTAGACCATTGTGATTGTCCTCTAACCATCCTGAATAATAGGGAGCGCAACCTGCATGGTATCTGTATGCTTCAACGGTGTCCTTTCCCAAGACAATCTTGCAATGCCACATATGCTGAGCCAAGCACCTGTAAGGGCTATCATCATTCTGAAAGTCAGCCCGGAAGTGACCCATCTTTTCGACCCTTGGTATAACCTGCTTCCTACCAGCCTGTCTCACAACTCGGAGAGGGACATAAGGGTAGGTCCCCCTCAAACCGATTAGTATCAGAAATGGCGCATCCCTGGATCGAATGATGAATTCTTCAGTAGGGAACCACTCGAACATCCATTATACCAGGTCTTCAGTCAAATTATCAAAGAGTTCGACCCATTCTCTAGCATTCTCCGGTTGGGAGAACATGTTGGGCATGTAATTCATTCGCTTTGGGTGATGGAAAGCTATATGATCTTCATAGTCCCTTCAATGGATTTCCTGTCGGTGCTCACCCCTTTGGAGATGTTCCATGAGCCATAGTTGAAGTAGCAGATTACAACCCTCAAAGTGTTTGGCCCCTTGTTGACACCATTCCAGGGCTCGGTATATTTCTGCGATGATCATTGGTTCAAGACTGAATGGTGGTTCGTCAATTCCTTCCATTCGAGTTTTGGCGACCATAGCTAGCCTGGTATGGATTCTTGATTTCTTTATTGGAAACACTATCATCACCAAGAAACAGAACATGAAGACAAAGACCCTTCGGTGAATATGCCCTAATGATGTAAGGGCGAACTCATCAGGATAAGTACGGTAAGATTTGCTGTGACCGTACCTTTCATACATGTAGTCAAAAGGAATGTGTGACTCCTTCAAACATGTCAAGTTTGGATTTTTCTTTAGACCCATCATCTCGAGAAAACCTCTACCCTTGCGATTTTCTAGCATCAATAAACCCGGAGTTTCCTACGGTATACCATCGAGTCCTCCTATTTCCTCGAGCAATGGTGTCATCTCAATATACCCAAAGTCCAACACAGACCTATCACAATCCCAAAACAGAGTGGCAGCTTCTATTATTTTGTTGTTGGGTTGAATTTCCAGGAGAGAAGGTAGATTTCCTAGATATTTCCTGACAAGAGCTTGATCACTAGAATGAAGATCTTCCCACCAGTTTAGCAATTTCAGGTGGATGTTGGTGACCATGGCGAATCTGGGGACTTTGTGCCTCATATTTCTGCAATACAAAGTTTTAGGCCCTTACCCCCCACCAGACTCGACTACTAAATATCAATAATTGGCATAGCAAGCATTTAGTTCTCCAAATAAATGCATAAAATATGGTAGCGTTCGTTTGGGTTACAAGGAAACCCAGTGGACTTGGATAAGGCTATCTTAAAGAGTCATTATGTAGACAACATAACTGAGTCGGTTAGGTTTGACCATGATGCATGCACAATTTAAACAGATTAGGGTATTCTATAGGGTATTAGACTGCTGCCCATTAGTGGACAACTCAAGAGGGAAAGGCGCAAAACCGTCGACTACACCGTTGATCGACTGGTTCTACTGCAAATATGCCTTTGCCGGATTTAGGGGGTGTTGATATTGGAAGGGCACAATATTTTTCTTGGCACGAGTGGAATATGATGTTGAAAATATACTTATGCAATAATTAAAACAAGTTGTCGCATATTTGCACGTTACAAAGGCAATAATTATAACAATTCGTCATAACATAAAACAGTAGTAAAAGAAAGAAACAAAAGAAATAAAGGAAAGAAACAAAGAAACGAGTCAATTTTTGTAGTAGGAGAAGGAATTAAATACTTAAACGGATTAAAAAATGAAGGCACATAATAAATGTAAAGTCACAGTAATAGCTTTAAATGGTAAAAGCCTAAAAGAAATCCCAAGCAGAGTCGCCATGCTGTCGCGCGCCCTTTTTCTCACGAAATCGGGTTTATGACATTTGGAAGGACAACTTGTTCCCTTTTGGGAATTGGGTTTATGAGAATAGAAGAGTCGCCACCTAATGATTAAAGTGTATTAGGACGCTAAGAAAGGTTCTGTTTGGGTAACTAGAGATTGGGTGAGGGCTTGAAATTATTCCAGGGGGAAGGTGTTAGGCACCCCTCAGAATCCACTAGTGTGGTTCCCGACCAAGCTATTATTGTGACTTTAAGAGGTAAGCAAGTAACTTTCAAATAAGGAAGGGATTTCACATAATGATTGAAAATAGATGGAGTGAAAAGAAACGAAAGAAAAGCTGAATTTTTGAGAAAAATAGTTTGAGAAATTTTAAAATAAACAATGAAATAAACAAGTAAAAAAAAGGGGTCCTAGGTTTATAAATAATATGGATCACCCCACACAACACCCGGTAACCACTTATACACATGGTGTTATTGCGTGATCATCATATCCATATCTATCCTTTCCCAACCTGTTAAGGTATTAAACGCAGAATGGTCTCGTTTCACTTATTGCATGCTATTACCCACCCCAATCCTATCATTCCCAGAAGCATTTGGGACTACTAATCCTGAAGGGAAGGGTTATGAGGTTTTGTAGTTATAAAAGGATAAAATTCTAAGGCGACAATAAAAACACATAGAGCAAATATGGGAAAAGCACTCAAACAAATAAGGCTCAAACAGACCTCCTTAGATCAGAGAAAGCATATAGTTTAGCATGTTTTGCACGTACTGTTTAGGGTCTGATTAAACTTAAAATTAAAAATATTCTAATTTATCACATATTTTCACATAAAAAGTCGGAAGTACACCTGCCCGCTGGTTGAATTAATAAAGATTGGTGCAGTTTAACTTTCACCCTAAGGCTTGCCTAAGTGATAGACGAGAACCTATAGGCATGATGTCTACAGATTTCAGAAATAAGAGTATGAACTGATTACATGCTGATTTAGGAAAAGGTTGCCAGTTTTAATAGAAGACGTACAAGTTATGCAATTCATAGACATTATTGTTACTTATAGGAAGAAATGTTTCAGACTCGATTATTAATTCCTATATGTATGCTTTCTACGCGCTGCTAGATTTAGCCACTTATGTAGACATAGTGAAGATGTAGGAATCCTATAGGCATGACATCTAAATTTGATTGATTATATAAGGCCTATAAACACATTTGCCTAGTGACAGATGCATATGCAAGATTCAGAATGGCTTATGGACATGTTTTCTAAATGCGTATGCAAGATTCACATTGTTTTGAGTAATTACAGACATATTATCATATGAGAGTGGAGAATTCCTTATAGGCATGATATCTACATATAAAAGCACAGAATTCCTATAGGCATAGTATCTACGTATGAAAATGCAAAATTCCTATAGGTATGGTATCTACATATGTAAGTGCAAAATTTCAGAAAAAACCTAAGGCAGGATATCTATAGATGAAGGTGCAGAAATCTTATAGGCATGGTAGCTAAATGAAAGATGCATGAGTCTTATAGGCATGGTAACTATATGAAAAATGCAGCAATTAGAGATTCCTATAGGCAAGTTATCTACCCATATACATGCATGGTTACCCCTCCCTTTTCACTAATCGTCCCAAAGTTTATTACAAAGTTATTACAGTCCAGAATAAATGTAAGGAAAAAATACATCAGAAATTAAAAGTACAACCAAGGGGAGCCTAATTCAGGCTCCTTGTCTGAAATATGAGATGAACCAACTCTAGGAGATCAATGTTCAAAGCTTTTCTCTCATTTGGATGTGTCATAGTTCCCTAAGAACCTCATGTGGACTCCGGGAAGTGCTCACACCCAAATGCAGAAAAAAATTAAGACATAGTTCAGTGTGGAAGGGCCAGCCCTCAAGTGTCCAATTTCAGAGGGAACTCAAGGTCCCAAGGCAAGGCTCACAAGAGAAGGGTAGAACTTAGAAACTAGGAGAGAGTGTAAGTGCATAAGGGGAAATCTGAAAGGGGAGAGGGAAAAGGGAATAATTTAAAGTCAGAACACATAAGGGTATAGGGGAGTGAGGAATTTGCAAGAACACAAGAAGAGCAGGCTGATAGGCATACCTAGCAATGGGATATGCTGGCATACCCTCCAGCCTGTTTAGAGGTTAAGACCTCATTGGTTCAGAACCCAGTTCATGGACAACAACTCCTGTTGCCATGCCCTAAGTCACTACTCACAAACACATAGGGGTGATGGGATAGGGAGCAAAGATTCACAGTAGAAACAGGTAATAGAGCATAGGCATGCTAAAATAAATATTGAACTCTACATAGACAGTAAAGTAGACATGGATATAAAGACTGTAAGTTAACACATTTGGGTGACGCTGAAACTAAAATTAGGACATACTAGTTTCAAGGAAACAAGTAAGAAAAGCAGTAGTCTTGTAAAAGCCAAAGTGCAGACAGGAAGACAGAATACGTTTAAGTGAGAGTTCAGAAGAGATTGTGAAATTGTGTAGTTTGAAGTGTGTTCAATCGTGTGTGCTTTGTGAAAAGAGGGGTAATGTATTTATAGCATGGAAGTCATGAGGAAATAAGGTAACAAAATAATTGAAGACTGATTGTAAATCAATTACATAAGACTCCCTTTAATTAAGGGATTCAAATTCAAACTGGCATAAAATAATTAAGGAAAGAAATTAATCAAACACTTGTGTAAAGCATGCAATTGAGGGTAAATACATAAAGGTTATTTAAGGAAAAGGTATCTTAAATACATGGTTGTACAATTTAAGGAAATAAAATCAATTAAAAGCCAAGAAATCACAAGGTCTGAAATTTGGTATGAATGAACCAAGTCAGAAAGATAGAAAAGGTTTTAACTTAAGGAAAATATGCAAGCAATCAATTAGAACTATTAAAAAGGAATTCTGAGTCAATCACTAGTTTGAAAACCTTTTTGAAGAAGGATTCATCACATATAAATCATACAGATACGTTAAACATGAAAGAAACTTGTCGAGCCATTGTAAAATTAGTAGAAACTCTAGTGTAGGAGAGTTTTAGCAAAAAGTTCAGAATTGTACAAAAGATGTCCAAACTCAGTTCAGAGACTCAATGTCAGTCTGAAGGAGTAAATGTTTCTAAAACAAAACCCTAGTTCACATAATCAAACCTCGGCGGAATCCCTTAATTCTAGGGTTTCCACCTAGAATCAAATACAGGGATCAAGTGTCACGACCCAGATTTTCCACCATCGGGATCGTGATGGCGCCTACTCGTGGTAGCTAGGCAAGACAACTTATTTACCTTTTCATCATTAAACAATTATCTCAACAGTCTATAGCATCAATATAAAACATTAATTCTACTGAGAACAATAGCAGAAGTCTGTCTCATAAATACGAATCAAAATACGGAATAGTTAAATATATCCTCTACCCAAGATTTGGTGTCACATTACTCATGAACTTCTAAGAATAAACTAAGTACAAAGGTCTGAAAGAAATATAACAGCTGTCTGTCTCGAAACAATGAGGCAACATTCAAATAACAAAAGCATAAAGAAGAGACGCCGGGCCTACGGACGCCTACAAGGCTACCTTAGTCTCGTGATAATGAAATCCTGCTCTCGTACTACTGTTGCTGTTGCTCCTCAAAACCTGGACCTGTGCAAAAATGCACAAAAGTGTAGCATCAGCACAACCGACCCTGTGTGCTGGTAAGTGTCTAGCCTAACCCCGACGAAGTAGTGACGAGGCTAGACTGGACACTACATAAACCTGTGCAGTTATAAATATACAATGGAACATCGAATACAAGGCAATTAACAACATGGGAGGGGGAGACATGCTATGGGAATATACAATCTCAACAGTAATCCCAAATAACAAACTAGAACAACTTAGATTCGCAATGAACAAGGAAACCATTCTCAATACAAACACACGGTATCAATAACTGTTGCGGCGTGCAATCCGCTCCACAAATATCACTGTTACGGCGTGCAACCCGCTCCACAAATATCACTGTTGCGGCGTGCAACCCGACCTATAATACCACTTATTAGGTATCGCTGTTGCGGCGCGCAACCCAATCCTCACATATTATTGTTGCGGCGTGCAACCCGATTCTCAATATCATTATTGTGGCGTGCATCCCGCTCCTCAATATCATTTAACAGATTGATTTCCCAAACAACAGTCACAATTAAGAGACATAAAAATAAGAAAATATTTGACAAACACCCCGGCAAGGGAAATAATCCAACAAGTTCAACCAAACGTCCCGGCAAGGGAATAATTAACAATGCTTTCTTACTTTTCCTCATCTCATAATTCACTCTTCTATTTTGATCCAACACTCTAATAAATCAAGTCAATTTGTATGCCTTCAATATTCGTATCACAGTTCGAGCCAATGCTCCCAAGAATCAATTAATCATTTTACCGTTCACATGTTATTCACAACATTTATAAATCCTCCAATAAATATGGAGTTCACAGCCAAGTCATGATAATCACATTATAAGGACTCACGGTCATGCTAGACATTGATGTATAGATACTCGTCACCATGCCTATATATCGTACTCGATCACATAGCAATTAGCAACAAGACTCAACTCCTATTCCCTCAAGTTAGGGTTAAACCAAACACTTACCTCAAAGCCTTGAAATCTACTTAATCCTCAACTATTGCTTTTCCTCGCGTTCCACCTCCAATACAGTGATATCTAGGCATATTCAATTTAAAAATATCAATAAAGACTCAATGGAAACGTCCCATAGCTTAGATATGAATTTTCTGGCATTATTCCAAAAACCCCAAAATTAGACACCGGGCCCACATGGTCCAAACTCAAGGCTCGGACCAAAACCCAATCACCTATAACCTCACGAGTCCAAATATATAATTTGTTTTAAGATTCGACCCCAAATTGAGTTTGAATCACCCAAAATTCTCAAAACCCTAACTCTACCCAAAACCCATATTTTCTACCTTGAATTTCATGATTTAGGGCTAGGATTTCAGTAATTAATGAAGGAAATTGAAGGAAACAAGTTAAACAATGCTTACCCAAGTAGTTTTGATGAAAGGGAGCTTCAATGGACGCCTAAGTTCCTGGAGAAGAAAGGGTTTTCATGTATTTTTATAAAAATCCCGAGCTACTGTTCTGTTTTTAACTTACAAATTCGCTGGGCAAAATTGCCCTTCGCGTTTGCGGGAGGGGGCTGCGTTCGCGAAGGGTAAACTGGGCAATACATTGTGAACGTGTGAAGAGGAACACGAATGCGTAGAAGAAAATGCTGGGGGGCCAGAGACTGTTATACGCGAACGCGATAAGGTGATCGCGAACGCGGGTTGAAGGGGAAGGCTGAACTACACGAACGCGTGAATGCAAGCGCGAACGCGATGAGTAAAATGAAGGCTAAGTCTTCTGAGTCAGGTACTCTACGTAAACGAGAGAATACGATGCGAACGTGATGAAGGGGAAAGCTGAAGCTTCGCGAACGCATGAGTCCTAGCGCGAACGCGATGAGTAAAATCACTGGGCATCTGTTGCAGATTTTTTGCAGTTTTCCTAAGTGCAAAAACACCCTGAACCACCTTCAATTCACTCTCGAGCCCTCGGGGCTCCTAACCAATCACACAGACACACTCAATAACACCCCACGAACTTACTCGAGCGATCAAATTGCCAAAATAACATCAAAATCATTGAATCAAGCCTCAAAATCATCATTTCCATTTCAAACTTCATAAACTGCCAACCTTAGGTATTTTGGTCCGAAACACTTCGAACGACGTCCGATTTCAACCAAACTTCATAGAAAGCGCTTAAACAATATATAAGACTTGTACCGAGCGTCAGAACCAAAATACGAGCCTGATACCACAGTCTTTTAATCAATTTTCATTTCCATTTTCTTTAAAAATTTCAGAAAAACAATTTAACAGAAAAATTCTTTTACTCGGGTTCTATACCTCGGATTTCAACTTCGGGCACATGCCCGAGTCCCATATTTTTCTACGGACCTTCCGGGATCGTCCAATCTCGGGTCCGTGTGCGTTTACCAAAAATGTTGACCAAAGTCAACTGTAATCATATTAATATCAAAATTCTTCAAATTTTTCATAGAATTCACGTATTTCAACAAAAAACTTTTTCAGCTATGCACTTGGATTGTGCACACAAATCGAGACAAGTAAAAATAAGGTTTTCAAGGCCTCGAAAGCATGGAACGAGTGAGGAAACAGGTGGTCATCACATCCTCCACCTCTAAAACAACTGTTCGACCTCGAACGGACAAAAGAAAGAAGTACCAGAGTCAAGAAATAAATGTGGATAACGGCTCCGCATATCGGACTCGGACTCCCAGGTCGAGGCCTCAGGGGGCTGACCTCTCCACTGAACACGAACAAAGGTAAAGCTCTTAGATCTCAACTGACGAACCTGCCGGTCTGGAATAGCTATCGGCTTCTCCTCATAAGATAAATCCTTGTCCAACTGGACAGTGCTAAAGTCTAACACATGTGTAGGATCGCCGTGATACCTCTGAAGCATAGATACATGAAAAATTGGATGCACGGCTGATAAACTAGGTGGAAATGCAATCTATAAGCCACCTCTCCCACTTGATCAAGAATCTCAAATGGACCAATGTACCTAGGGCTAAGCTTGCCCTTCTTTCTGAACCTCATCACGCCCTTTATAGGCGACACCCGGAGCAATACCCGCTCACCAACCATAAAATCTATATCTCGGACCTTACGGTCTGGATAACTCTTCTGTCTAAACTGAGCTGAACACAAACTCTCTTGAATGATCTTGACCTTATCTAAGGCCTCTTGAACAAAGTCAGTACCCAATAACCGAGCCTCTCCCGGCTCAAACCATCCGACTGGAGACCGACATCGCCTGCCATACAACGCCTCATGTGGAGCCATCTGGATGCTGGACTGGTAGCTGTTGTTGTAGGCGAACTCTGCTAAAGGCTAAAACTGGTCCCGCGAGCCTCCAAAATCAATGACACAAGCTCGAAGCATATCCTCCAAAATCTGAATAGTCCGCTCGGACTAACCGTCCGTCTGAGGATGGAATGCTGTGCTCAACTGAACCTGGGTGCCTAACTCTTGCTGAACCGCTCTCCAACCTCTCGGATGAATAGGAGACTGCTACTGAAATGAAGTGTGTAGACTTGGTCAGCCTATCAACAATGACCCAAATGGCATCAAACTTCTTTCGGGTGAACGAAAGTCCAATAATGAAATCCATGGTAATCCTCTCCCACTTCCACTCGGGAAGCTCAATCCTCTGAAACAAGCCACCAGGTCTCTGATGCTCATACTTGACCTGCTGATAGTTCAAACACCGAGCCACATATGCAATAATGTCCTTCTTCATCCCACGCCACCAATAATGCTACCGCAAGTCCTGATACATCTTTGCGGCGCCCGGGTGAATAGAATACCGAGAACTATAGGCCTCCGCTAAGATCAACTCTCGAATCCCATCAACATTGGGCACACAAACTCGCCCCTGTAATCTCAAAACACCATCATCACCTAAGATCACCTTCGTGGCACCTCCACGCTGCACCGTGTCTCTCAGGACACACAAATGGGGATCATCAAACTGCCGATCACGGATACGCTCTAATAGAGAAGAACGAGTGACCGTGCAAGCCAATACTCTGTTGGGCTCAGAAATATCTAATGTCACAAATCGATTGGCCAAGGCCCGAATATCTAAAGCAAGTGGTCTTTGGCTAACCGGGATATAAGCAAGACTACCTATGCTGGCGGACTTCCTATTCAATGCACCGGCCACCACATTGGCCTTACCCGCTGATATAAGATAGTAATATCATAATCATTCAACAACTCCAGCCATCCCCTCTGCCTCACATTCAAATCCTTCTGCTTGAACAGGTACTATAGGCTCTTGTGATCCGTGTACACCTCACACGTCACACCATATAGATAATGCCTCCAAATCTTCAAAGCATGAACAACCGCTGCCAACTCTAGGTCATGAAGCGGATAATTCTTCTCATGGATCTTCAACTGTCTCGAAGTATAGGCAATAACTTTGCCATCCTGCATCAATACTGCTCCAAGACCAATACGGGAAGCATCACAATAGATTGTGTAAGGCCCTGAGTAAAACCAACACCGTTGCCGTGGTCAGTGCTGTCTTGAGCTTCTGAAAGCTTGCCTCACACTCATCTAACCATCTAAACTGGGCACCCTTCTGGGTCAATCTGGTCATCGGGGCTGCAATAGACGAAAATCCCTCAACGAACCGACGGTAATAACCTGCTAA
Organism: Nicotiana glauca; assembly: GCA_026770625.1. Classification (NCBI taxonomy): domain Eukaryota; kingdom Viridiplantae; phylum Streptophyta; class Magnoliopsida; order Solanales; family Solanaceae; genus Nicotiana; species Nicotiana glauca. Next base: position 168,131 of record MU753578.1, read on the forward strand.
CCCTAAGAAACGTTGAATCTCGGTCGCTGAAGCTGGCTGAGGCCAATTCTTGACTGCCTCAATCTTCTTTGCGCCCACCTGAATTTCCTTTGCTGATACAATATGACCCAGAAATGCAACCGAACTCAACCAGAACTCGCTCTTCGAAAACTTAGCATATAACTATCTATCCTTCAGAGTCTGGAGAACCACTCTGAGGTGCTGCTCGTGCTCTTCTCGGCTGCAGGAGTACACCAGAATATCGTCTATAAAGACTATCATGAACAAGTCTAAATAAGGCCTGAACACTCGGTTCATCAACTCCATAAATGTTGCTGGGGCATTGGTCAACCCAAATGACATGACTAAAAACTTGTAGTGCCCATACCGAGTGCGGAATGCTGTCTTAGGGACATCAGATGCCCTAATCCTTAGGTGATGGTAGCCAGATCTCAAGTCTATCTTTGAGAACACTCTTGCTCCCTGAAGCTGGTCAAACAAATCATCAATCCTTGGTAGTGGATATTTGTTCTTTATCGTCACCTTGTTCAACTGCCGATAATCAATACACATCCGCATCGAACCATCCTTCTTCTTTACAAATAACACCAGCGCACCACAAGGAGAAACACTAGGCATGATAAAACCATTCTCTAGTAAATCCTGCAACTGGTCCTTTAACTCTTTTAACCCTGGCGGGGCCATGCGATACGACAGAATAGAAATGGGCTACGTGCCCGAAACTAGATCAATACAAAAATCAATGTCCCTATCGGGTGTCATACCCGGCAGGTCCGAAGGGAAAACCTCTGGAAACTCCCGAACAATAGGAACTGAGTCAATAGAAGGAACCTCTATGCTGGAGTCGCAAACATATGCCAGATAAGCTAAACACCCGTTCTCGACCATGCATCGAGCCTTAACATAGGAAATAACACTGCGAGTGGCATGACCTGAGGTCCCTCTCCACTCTAGTCGGGGCAATTCTGGCAAGGCCAAGGTCACCGTCTTGGCGTGGCAATCCAAGATGGCATGATACGGGGACAACCAATCCATCCCCAATATAACGTCAAAATCCACCATATCTAATAGCAGTAGATCAACACGGGTCTCAAGACCCTCAAACACAACCACACTGGAATAATGCACCCGATCGACTACTATGGAGTCACCCACTCGGTGTAGACACATAAATAGGAATGTCCAAAGCATAACTAGACATAGCCAGGCAGGGTGCAAAATAGGAATACACATATGAATATGTGGACCCAGGGTCAAATAGCACTAACGCATCTCTATCACAAACCAGAATAGTACCTGTAATAACAGCATCTGATGCCTCCGCCTCTAGCCTGGCTGGCAAAGTATAAAACCGGGGCTCAGGCCCACCTCCCTAAACCATGTCTCGAGGACGATCGGCCACCGACTGACCCCTATCTCTGGCGGTACGACCTCCACCTCTACGATCCTGACCTCCACCTCTATGATCCCTACCCCTACCCCTGGCTGGCTGGGCAGGCTGTGGGTCAACTGGTGCCTGAATCATAGGGCGAGGACCCTGCTGCTGTGACTATGTACCCCTCAATCTCGGGCAATCTCTCCTGATGTGACCATACTCATCACACTCATAACATCCCCCTGTACGATGAGACTGGCCCTGACAGCCCGAATGACCTTCACGAACACTCTGAAGAGGCTATGTACTGATGGGTTGCTGATCAGAATACTGTCCACGAAAACCACGATCACCTGAGACACCCTGTGAAGCTTGGAGGGCTGACTGAAAAGGCCTAAAAGACTGGCCCCTATCATAAGAATCCCTGCCTCCAGATGAGGCACCACCGAATTGACCTGGGTGACAGGGCCTCTTGTCTGCCCTATAACCACCCCCCTGTGGCAGAACCATCTCGATGCTCCGGGCCACATTGGCCGCCTCCTAAAAAGTAATGTCACTACCCTCCTCTCTGGCTATCTGAAGACGAATAGGCTGGATCAAACCATCAATAAATCTCCTCACCCTCTCCTATCAGTGGGGAGTATGACGAGGGCATGGCGAGCTAGATTGATAAACCAGGTCTCATACAGGGTGACCATCATAGACCATTGGTGGAGGCGCTCAAACTGCCTCTAATAAGCATCCCTCTGAGTAACGGGAAAAAACTTCTCTTGAAATAACTCCGAGAACTGATCCCAAGTCAAAGGCGGCGACCCTGCTGGTCTGGCTGAACATTAATCCCTCCACCAAGTCTTGGCAAATCCAGATAAACGAAAAGCCGCAAAATCAACTCCATTGGACTCCACAATGCCCATGTTTCGAAGAACCTCGTGGCAGCTATATAGGAAATCCTAGGGGTCCTCAGAAGAAGCTCTGCTGAATGAAGCAGTGAAGAGCTTGCTGAATCTGTCCAACCACCATAAAGCATCTGCGGACATAGCCGCTTCATCACCGGTCTGTGAAACTACCCCCGGCTGAACTGCCGCAGCTGTCTGAACCAGTGGAACCTGAGTCTAGGGAGCAGGAGTCTGGGCTCCTCCTCCAGCCTAGGAAGTGGCTGGTGCTACAGGAAGCAATCCTGCTCGGGTGACACTCTCCATGAGGCCAACCAACTGGACCAAGGCGTCCTGAAGAACTGGGGTAGCAATGAGCTGGGCCCACCGGAACTGTCTGGGCTTGGGCCGAAACCACCTCGACAAGGCCAACCTGAGGGTCTGCTACTGGTGTTGCTTCTTTTGAGAAACCAAATCGCACGACGAGAAAGAACAAATGAGAGATTTTTCCTAACTCGATAGACTGTGGGGAACAAGTACAGACGCCTCTGTACCTACCCCTCAGACTCTACTAAGTTTGTCCATGAGTTGTGAGATCTAAGTAACCTAGTGCTCTGATACCAACTTGTCACGACCCGGATTTTGCACCATCGGGATCGTGATGGCACCTACTCGTGGTAGCTAGGCAAGCCAACTTATTTACCTTTTCATCATTAAACAATTATCTTAACAGTCTATAGCATCAATATAAAACATTAATTCTAATGAGAACAATAGCAGAAGTCTGTCTCATAAATACAAATCAAAATACGGAACAGTTAAATATATCCTCTACCCAAGATTTGGTGTCACATTACTCACGAACTTCTAAGAATAACTAAATACAAAGGTCTGAAATAAATATAACAGCTGTCTGTCTCGAAACAATGAGGCAGCAGTCAAATAAAAAAAACATAAAGAAGAGGCGCCGGGCCTGCGGACGCCGGCAAGGCTACCTCAGTCTCGTGATAATGAAATTCTGCTCCGGTACTACTGCTGCTGCTGCTCCTCAAAACCTGGACCTGTGCAAAAATGCACAAAAGTGTAGCATCAGCACAACCGACCCTATATGCTGGTAAGTGTCTAGCCTAACCCCGGCGAAGTAGTGACGAGGCTAGGCTGGACACCACATAAACCTGTGTAGTTATAAATATACAACGGAACATCGAATACAAGGCAATTAACAACATGGGAGGGGGAGACATGCTATGGGGAGATACAATCTAAACAGTAATCCCAAATAACAAACTAGAACAACTTAGATTCGCAATGAACAAGGAAACAATTCTCAATACAAACACACGGTATCAATAACTATTGCGGCGTGAAATTCTCTCCACAAATATCACTGTTGCGGTGTGCAACCCGCTCCACAAATATCACTGTTGCAGCGTGCAACCCGACCTATAAATACCACTTATCAGGTATCGCTGTTGCAGCGTGCAACCCGATCCTCACATATTATTGTTGCGGCGTGCAACCCGATCCTCAATATCATTATTGCGGAGTGCAACCCGCTTCTCAATATCAGTTAACAGATTGATTTCCCAAACAACAGTCACAATTAAGAGACATAAAAATATCAAATATTTGTCAAACATCCCGGCAAGGGAAATAATCCAACAATTTCAACCAAACGTCCCTGCAAGGGAATAATTAACAACACTTTCTTACTTTTCCTCATCTCATAATTCACTCTTCTATTTTGAGCCAACGCTCCAATTAGTCAAGTCAATTCATATGCCTTCAATATTTGTATCACAGTTCGAGCCAATGCTCCCAAGAATCAATTAATCATTTTACCGTTCACATGTTATTCATAACATTTATAAATCCTCCAACAAACACGGAGTTCACAGCCAAGTCATGATAATCACATTATAAGGACTCATGGTCATGCTAGACACCGATGTATAGATACTCGTCACCATGCCTATACATCGTACTCGATCACATAGCAATTAGCAACAAGAATCAACTCCTATTCCCTCAAGTAAGGGTTAAACCAAACACTTACCTCAAAGCCTTTAAATCCACTTAATCCTTAACTATTGCTTTTCGTCGCGGTTCCACCTCCAATACAGTGATATCTAGGCATAACCAATTTAATAATATCAATAAAGACTCAATGGCAACGTCCCATAGCTTAGATATGAATTTTTTAGCATTATTCCAAAAATCCCAAAATTGGACACCGGGCCCACATGGTCCAAACTCAAGGCTCGGAACAAAACCCAATCACCTATAACCTCACGAGTCCAAATATATAATTTGTTTTAAGATTCGACCCCAAATTGAGTTTGAATCACCCAAAATTCTCAAAACCCTAACTCTACCCAAAACCCATAATTTTTACCTTGAATTTCATGATTTAGGGCTAGGATTTCAGTAATTAATGAAGGAAATTGAAGGAAACAAGTTGAACAATGCTTACTCAAGTAGTTTTGATGAAAGGGAGCTTCAATGGACGCCTAAGTGCTTGGAGAAGAAAGGGTTTTCGTGTATTTTTATAAAAATCCCGAGCTACTGTTCTGTTTTTAACTTTCAAATTTGCTGGGCAAAATTGCCCTTTGCGTTCGCGGGAGGGGGCCGCGTTCGCGAAGGGTAAACTGGTCAATACATTGCGAACGTGTGAAGGGGAATGCGAACGCGTAGAAGAAAATGCTGGGGGCCAGGGACTGTTATACGCGAACGCGGTGAAGGGGAAGGCTGAACTGCGCGAACGCGTGAATGCAAGTGCGAACGCGATGAGTAAAATGAAGGCTAAGTATTATGAGTTAGCTACTCTATGCGAACGAGAGAATACTATGCGAATGCGATGAAGGGGAAAGCTGATGCTTCGCAAACGCATGAGTCCTAGCGCGAACGCGATGAGTAAAATCACTAGGCACCTGTTGCAGATTTTCTGCAGTTTTCCTAAGTGCAAAAACACCCCGAACCACCTTCAATTCACTCCCGAGCCCTCGGGTCTCCTAACCAATCACACACACTAACTCAATAACACCCCACGAACTTAATCGAGCGATCAAATCGCAAAAATAACATCAAAATTATTGAATCAAGCCTCAAAATCATCATTTTCATTTCAAATTTTATAAACTTCCAACCTTAGGTATTTAGGTCCGAAACACGTCGAACGACATCCGATTTCTACCAAACTTCACAGAAAGCGCTTAAAAAATATATAAGACTTGTAGCGGGTGTCGGAACCAAAATACGAGCCCGATACCACAGTCTTTTAATCAATTATCATTTCTATTTTCTTTAACAATTTCAAAAAAAAAAATTAACTGAAAAATTCTTTTACTCGCGTTCTAGACCTCGGATTTTGACTCCGGGCACATGCCCGAGTCCCATATTTTTCTACGGACCTTTCGGCACCGTCCAATCTCGGGTCCGAGTCCGTTTACCAAAAATGTTGACCAAAGTCAACTGTAATCATATTAATATCAAAATTCTTCAAAATTTCACAGAATTCACATATTTCAACATAAAAGTTTTTCGGCTACGTGCCCGGACTACGCACGCAAATTGAGGCAAGTAAAAATAAGGTTTTCAAGGCCTCAAAAGTACGGAACGAGTGAGGAAACAGGTGATGACCCTTTGGGGCGTCACATCAGGAGGCAAGTAGTCAAAACCAACTCAGGTGTTTCTTTCAGAAACTCATAAGAAAACATGCAAACTAGTAGAATATTTCAAACCAAACCAGAGTAAAGAAACTAGTTCAGAGCATAATGATGAAAGATTAACAAGAACAGTAGAAGAAAATATGCTTAAGCATATTTTTTTAAAAGAAACTTTAAACAAGGTAAAATAGTAAGAACCCTTAAGAACATGATAGAAGAATAAAGTAGGCGAAGCACATCAGAACATAGTGGAAGAAAATAGCTGAACATAGCATAGAAAATATAGTGGAAGAAAGAATGGAATATAGAAAGCATAGTAGAAGAACATGCGTGGTAAAAGAAGAGCATAAGAACACAGTAGAGACAAATACACGCAAAAGAAAAGGGAGAGGAAGTCAAATAAACACTTTAAGCCTTTTTAGAAAAACCTAAATTGAAAAGAAGCGATTTTGAAAGAAAAAATTGGGAAAATCATTTAAAAACTCAAGTAGATCATGGATACACAACAGATCTAAAAAGAATCGGAGAAAAATCTCGAAGGGCTAGGGTTTCAGAAGAACCCTAGAAAATGAGAAAGGCCTTGAAAGGTCATTGAGCTGAGTCGGAGAGGTCGGAATAAGACTCAAACAACTATAGCACGCTGGAGCAAGGCCGGAGATGGCCGGAAATCTCGAGTCGGCGAAGGTCTTAGTGAAGACCTTCGAGGTTTGGCCTCGAATCTTCAAGTATCGAGTACAAAGGAGTAATAGGAAGTAAGTATAGGACCCCCATGGCCTTAGAAGCCATGGTTTCCGGTGGGTTTCAAAGTTGAAGACGGTGGGAGACGATTAGGGTTCCAGGAATGTTCGAGAGAGTTTGAGAGACGAAGGGGTTCAAAGGCGGCTGATTAGCTGAAAGTGATCAGGGTTAGGGGTGTTTAGGAAATTAAAAAGGAAAGGTGGAATTATGTTCGTTGATCAAAATGAATAATGACCTGGATCAAAAGGGGAGTCGGGTGGGTTTTATTAACGGGTTAGGGGTCGGGTAATTTAGGAATTGGGCTGGTCCGGTTTGAGATTGAAATCGGGTTAATTTGGCCTAAAATATAAATGAAATAGGGCTAACTTTTAAATAGCCACTTTCCCCTTTTTATTTTATAAAAATAGTAAATTGATTTTGGAAAATAAATTAAAGGTGCTAAATTAATTAATAGTATATAAATATTAGATTAAAAATACTGGAAACAAATTTGTAATTATAAACGCAATTAATTCTTAAAATAGGCTAGTATTGCAATTAAGTGCAATTTAGCTTTAAAAATACCAAATCAATCTATAAAAATGTGCAAAATTAACCTGAGCTATATTTTGGTATAAATATGATAATACAATAACTGAATCAACAAAATAATAATTTTGGGGAATAATTATTTGTTTTTTTTAATGGTAAAATAGGGCAATAAATTGATTTAAAAATCTTTTAAAAATTGGAAAAAATAATAAAATACTTAGACATGCTTATATATGCCTATATATATCTATATATATATATATGCCTCTCTCTCTCTCTCTATATATATATATATATATATATATATATATATATATATATATATATATATATATATATATATATATATATATAT
>MU753578.1:184584-208049 GCA_026770625.1 Nicotiana glauca
ATTTTTAATCTCTAAATAAACAATAGATATTATTTTCTGAAAAATATTTTCACTCACCAATCAAACAAAGGAAAATATGTGATAAAACCACTCATTTTTCATCTAGAAAATATTTTCCATAGAAAATATTTTCCTTCTTACCAAACACACCCTTGATTGTTTGAAATTTTACATGAAAACTTGCCACTACTTCGGTTGGAAGAGTGGTCAGGAAATATTACAAAATTTGAATAATATATTTATAGTTTTTATTATAACTATTGTTGTGGGGAAGTCAGTTGAAATCGCGATAAATTTTGTTTTGTGTGAAATAGCCATCAAAATATAGCATTTCTGCGGCAGTGTCTCCGTGGTATTGGGATTATGGGATAATTTTTTCATGGAAAAATCAATCTTGACGAGGGTACAAAAAGTATAGACAACAAACGAAAAAAAAATAATCTTAATAATTAACGATTGTTGGAGACTTTAAAACATTTGGGTTTAAAGTAGAAGAAGTGTGAATTGGAAATGGAGAGAAATAAAATGGAAGGAAAATGAAAATTTGAAGAAGTGAATTTTGTCTTGCACTTTGTCCCTCATTGGTGAGGGACAACCACATTTGTGTGCTTATATATAGAATCACTTCTTAAAGCTCTTAAAAGGAGTTGAAGAGAATGAACCCTCGCGCCGTCGTCGTCGCTCGCTCGGCTTCGGCTTCGGATTTGTCAAATGATCGATAAGATTATTTTTGGACAAAATTTATTTAATTATTCAATAATTAATTAAATACCAAATCACTGCTGAAAGTACGCCAGAACTCTGCTGAAATTTCAGAGAACCTCGCTGGCCGCGGTTCTGCCGCGATCGCGGTAGAACCGCGGCAGGCCGCGTATTTTCTGAAAAGGCACCTTTTCAAGACACCTCTTCTGATATTTGCCTATAAATTGTGAGGCAAGGCTGCATCTTGAATACACACGAAATACACTCAAGAAATCCTTTCTTTATGAATATATTGCATCTTACTTCGCAATATCTCCCTCTCAAATTTGTAAGTGTGATTTTGCTCCGTTTTTGAGTTCGTTGGAATCCTGCAGTTTGTATTGCCACTGTTGCAGGAAGGTTTATTCCGTTTTATCCTGGGAGGATTTAATCCATTACCTTGGCAACGTGTGAGGGGGTTAAAATTCCTTAAGGACACACAAGGAAATTGTGGACTCGGAAATTTCTCATTCTTCTACCTTTCTTTATTTTCTAACAGTTTATTTTTAACACAGTGACGCTAACAAGCTTAAGGAATTTTAATAACGTTTCTGTGTTGATTATTAAACTGTTTTCTTTATATTTTATTGGAGACTAAAGCCTTGTTGCTTTCTACTCCATTAATTGTTTCTGTCCGGTTTAAAGTACATAAAAACTTTGCCGGAATAATAAACGTACGGGTTTGAAGTATATAAAAACTTCACCATTGTTACGTGTTGTATGTTTGGTTTGGTATTCAGTTTGAAGATATCAAAACTTCACTGATTTAACAAAGTTCTGTATTGTTTTTGACTTTACAGAAATATGACGAATGAAAACCAAACTAATGGAAGTGTTGCGGGAACGGGTGCTACTTTGACGAGTGTTGCTGCCTCGTCAAGCCGTTCTGCTCCTGCCCATGCTATGGCACCGGCAGAAAAACCCGGAAAGTTTTCCGGTATTGACTTCAAACGCTGGCAAATGAAGATGCTCTTCTATCTTACTACGTTGAGTTTGCAACGTTTCATCAAGGAGGATCCTCCGGTCATGGCTGAAAATACTCCGGATGATGAACGACTTGTTGTAACTGAAGCATGGAAACATTCTGATTTCTTGTGCAAAAATTACATTTTGAGTTGTTTGGAAGATGGCTTGTACAATGTCTATAGTGTCATGGAAACTTCAAAAGCGTTATGGAATGCGCTTGAGAAGAAGTACAAGACTGAGGATGCCGGACTTAAGAAGTTCGTGGCTGCAAGGTTCCTGGATTTCAAGATGATTGACACTAGGTCGGTCATAACTCAAGTCCAAGAACTACAAGTCATTGTACATGACCTCCTTGCTGAAGGTATGACCCAAATCAATAATTTTATTAATAAGATTTATCTTATTATTAATTATGAATTTGTTATTGAAGGTATGGTCATAAATGAGGCCTTTCAAGTCGCTGCTTTCATTGAGAAGCTACCTCCGCTGTGGAAGGATTTTAAGAACTATCTTAAACACAAACGGAAGGAAATGACACTAGAAGACTTGATTGTTCGTTTGAGGATAGAAGAGGACAACAAAAATGCTGAAAAGAAGTCACGTGGAAACTCGACAATTGTGGGGGCAAACATTGTTTAGGAGGCACCACAAAATAAGAAGAGGAAGAAAGCTTCTGGACCAAAGAATTACCCAAGCAAGAAGAAGTTCAAGGGTAATTGCCACAATTGTGGAAAAACTGGGCATAAGGCAGTGGATTGTCGTGCGCCAAAGAATGATAAGAAGAAAAAGAATCAAGCCAACATGGTTGAAGATGAAATGGAAGACTTGTGTGCCATGTTGTCAGAATGCAACTTGGTAGGAAATCCGAAAGAATGGTGGATAGATTCTGGAGCCACCCGCCATGTTTGTGCTAACAAGGAATTATTTTCTTCTTATGCCCCTGCAGGTCCCGACGAGACTATCTTCATGGGAAATTCATCTACGGCCAAAATTGAAGGAGTTGGCAAGATTGCATTGAAGATGACGTCGGGAAAAATAGTGACTCTAAACCAAGTCCTCCATGTTCCAGAAATTCGCAAGAATCTTGTGTCTACCTCACTTCTTGTCAAGAATGGATTCAAATGTATTTTTGTTTCTAATAGTGTTGTAATAAGTAAGAACGATTTGTATGTAGGAAAAGGTTACCTAAGTGAGGGCCTTTTCAAGCTAAATGTAATAGCAGTTCCTATCAATAAAGTGAATGCTTCTTCTTACTTGCTTGAGTCAAACACTTTATGGCATTCGCGTTTAGGTCACGTAAACTTCAAAACATTGCGAAAGATGATAAATCTAGAAGTATTGCCAAAATTTGATTGCATCAATTCCAAATGTCAAATATGTGTGGAATCAAAGTATGCTAAGCATCCTTATAAGTCCGTTGAAAGGAATTCAAGTCCTTTAGACTTAATTCACACAGATATTTGCGACATGAAGTCAACACCATCTCGCGGTGGGAAAAAGTATTTTATTACTTTTATTGACGATAGCACGAGATACTGCTATGTTTATTTACTTAATAGTAAAGATGAGGCAATTGATGCTTTCAAGCAATACAAGAGTGAAGTTGAAACGCAACTAAACAAAAAGATCAAAATGATAAGAAGTGATAGGGGTGGCGAATATGAATCTCCTTTTGAAGAAATATGTTTGGAAAATGGCATTATCCACCAAACAACTGCCCCTTACTCTCCACAATCTAATGGAATTGCGGAAAGGAAGAATCGAACGTTGAAAGAGATGATGAATGCATTGCTAATAAGTTCTGGCTTACCACAAAACTTGTGGGGGGAAGCTATACTTACAGCTAACCGAATAATCAACCGTGTACCTCATAGTAAAACACAATCCATTCCTTATGAGATGTGGAAAGGAAGGAAGCCTAGCTTGAAATACTTCAAAGTGTGGGGGTGTTTAGCTAAGGTACAAGTTCCTAAACCTAAAAGGGTTAAGATAGGTCCAAAAACGGTTGATTGTGTGTTTATTGGATATGTAACCAATAGCAAGGCATATCGGTTTCTGGTTCATAAATCAGAAAATCCTGAGATTCACATTAATACGATAATAGAATCAGATAATGCTAAATTCTTTGAAACTATTTTTCCATATAAAAAGGAAAGTGAAGTGACCTGCCAAAAGTCAAAACGACTTCGGGAGGAAATAATAGATGGTATGCCTAATGAAGAAAATCCGAGAAGGAGTAAACGTCAAAGGACATCTACTTCATTCGGTCCAGATTTTCTGACTTTTCTGTTAGAAAATGAGCCTCGTACCTTCAAGGAAGCAATGTCTTCATCAGAGGCACAATATTGGAAAGAAGCTGTCAATAGTGAAATAGAATCCATATTGAGCAACCATACTTGGGAATTGGTTGATCTTCCTCCAGGTAACAAAACGTTGGGTTCTAAATGGATTTTCAAGAAGAAAATGAAAGACGATGGTACTATTGACAAATACAAGGCAAGACTTGTTGTCAAAGGATTTAGACAACGAGAAGGTCTTGACTATTTTGACACATACTCGCCGGTAACAAGAATTACATCCATTCGGATGCTAATAGCGTTAGCCGCCTTGTATGATCTTCAAATCCATCAAATGGATGTAAAAACAGCCTTCTTAAATGGTGATTTAGAGGAAGAAATCTACATGGACCAACCCGAGGGGTTTGTGGTTCCGGGAAAAGAAAAGAAGGTGTGTCGACTTGTTAAGTCTCTTTATGGACTAAAACAAGCACCCAAGCAATGGCATGCGAAATTTGACCAAACAATGTTGTCAAATGGCTTTAAGATTAATGAATGTGATAAATGTGTTTACATTAAGAACGTTCCAAATCATATAGTCATTGTTTGCTTATATGTTGATGATATGCTAATAATGAGCAAAGACATTGCCGACATTCAAGCTACTAAGCGCATGCTTGCTAGTAAGTTTGATATGAAAGACTTAGGAGTTGCCGATGTAATTCTAGGAATTAAAATCAAGAGGACTCCTCAAGGTCTAGCTTTGTCTCAATCACATTACGTGAAAATGGTACTTGAAAAATTCAAACATTTGGAATTTAGAAGTGCAAGGACTCCAATTGACTTAAACCATCATCTTATGAAGAATAAAGGTGAAAGTACGTCTCAATTGGAGTATGCCCGTGTGTTGGGAAGCTTAATGTACATCATGAACTGTACACGACCTGATATAGCTTGTGCGATAAGTAAACTTAGTCGATTCACAAGTAATCCCAACAAACATCACTGGGTGGCAATGAAACGAGTTCTGGGATACTTGGAGTATACTCAAGACTACGCTTTGCACTACAATAAATATCCTGCAGTTATCGAAGGATATAGTGATGCAAATTGGATAACCGGCTCAACAGAAACAAAGTCCACAAGTGGATATGTGTTTACTGTTGGTGGAGGAGCAGTATCTTGGAAGTCTTCTAAACAGACGTGTATTGCTCGCTCTACAATGGAATCAGAGTTTATAGCATTGGATAAAGCCGGTGAAGAAGCTGAATGGCTTCGGAATTTTTTAGAAGACATTCCGTTCTGGCCAAAACCTTTGGCTCCTATTTGCATACATTGCGATAGTGAGGCTGCAATAGGACGGGCAGGGAGCGTTATGTATAACGGAAAGTCTCGTCATATACGACGAAGACATAATACCGTTAGACAACTACTTTCTAGTGGAATTATCACTATTGATTATGTAAGATCAAAGGATAATGTTGCGGATCCGCTTACAAAAGGCTTAACTAGAGAAGGAGTTGAGAAATCATCTAAGGGAATGGGACTATGGCCGAGGACAAGTCAACATGGCGGTAACTCTACCTAGAATTTTGGATGTTCCGAGATCTAGTTCAAGGAGCTCAAACGAAGTTGTGATCGACCGGTTCAACATTGTCAACTATTGACTGGTGTTACAACGGTTATGGAAGACTATTGATGATAATTTCCTGATGAGAGGAAAGAGACAGAGAAGGCAGACCTGAAGGAGAGGACTTTGAATGCGATCATCATGAGCATTATGTATAGCGTTCTTCGGAAAATTGCAGAAGAAACTTCTACTGCAACAACATGGAAAAAGCTGAAAGATCTATATTTTAAGAATTTGCTGACAAATCGCCTCTACCTGAAAAGAGGTTATACAATTTCTTATGAACAAAGGTACACCTATTAAAACTCAACTTGATGAGTTGAATTCAGTTAAAATGGACCTAAAGAACGTGGATATCAAAATTGAGAGTGAGGATCAGGCCTTGATTGTGTTATATTATTTACCATCGTCTTATGACACTTTTACCGATACACTACTATATAACAAAGATAACATTTCACTAGAAGATGTTAGTAATGCACTAAAATTTAATGAGTTAAAAAAGTGCTTTCTAGAAAACCGAATTGAGGCCGAGGGTCTTGCGAGTAGAGGAAGAACATAACAAAAGGACTTTAACAAAAAAAAGACAACCGCTAGATCAAAGTCTAGAGCAATGAAGCAAAACTGTTATAAGTGCGGGGAGCAAGTTCACTACAAAAGAGATTGTCCTAAGTTGAAAGAGAAAAGTGGTAAGTAGAAAATAGATAATTTGGCAAATTATAGTGACGCTGACAATAATTTTGATGATGGTAACTATTTAGTATGTGCTCTGAGCTCAAGTCATGGGCAGAATTCCTGGGTTCTTGATTCTGGTGCTATTTTACACATGTGTCCATACAAGAATTTGTTCGCAACTTACAAATATATCAATGGAATTGTCTACATGGTAAATGATAATCCATTACTAGCAGAGGGGATTGGTAACATTAGATTGAGAATGTTCGATTGAATTATCAGAAACATTGAGTGTTGGCATGTTCCTCGGATAAAGAGAAATTTGATTTCTCTTTCGACTTTGGATGATCAAGGGTATAAGTTTCACTCTGAGAATGGAATACCTAAAATATGTAAAAGGCTCCATAGTACTCATAAAAGGGTAAACTACATTGAAGGGGAAGCTGATGTAGCTTCTGGAAAAAATGATCTGAATCAGTCTCTGTTGTGGCTATAGGTGGCAAAATGGTTAAAAGAAAATAGTTATCTACCCATATTATCCATCAAATAATGGGTTGGATAATGAAAAATTTAAAAATGGATCAATTATTGATAAAGAACCATATTATCAACTTAGAAAATGGTTAACCAAATAGATAACTAATATGTTTAACTTTTTTGTAAAGCCTTAAATTAGAGTTCCTTAAGTTTGGAAGACTTGGAATTCTCTCATAAGTGATCATATTTAAGAAGCCACGAATAATATGGATATACATATTATCCGCCGGATAAACCCGTTTTTATCCGTCTCCGGATCGGATAATTTATCAGTTTTTACATTACTCATTTTAACCCGCTCATATCCGACCTGATCCGCATGTTTGCCACCTCTAATTATTGCACTTGCAACTTGGTCATAAAAGTGAAACGGGATTGTTTTTGCTGAGTAAGTAGAATTTGATGAATGGGTACAAAAAATAAGTTTGAATTTTGTGAGCATTGTGTGTTTGGTAAACAAACAAGGGTAAAGTTCAGCAATAAGGCTGAGCACAAGACTAGAGATAAGTTAGATTATATACATTCAGACTTCTGGGGTCCAAACAGTGTTTCCTCCACTAGTGGTGCCATGTATTTTATGAATTTGATTGATGAATACTCAAGGATGGTGTGCGTGTATTTTTTTAAAACATAAGATGAGGAATTTTTGACTTTTTGTTAAATGGAAGACGATGATTGAGAGGTAGATAGAAAGAAAATTTAAACGTCTTTGAACTGACAATGGGTATGAATTTATAATTCTGAGTTCAATAATTTCTGCAGCAAAGAGGGCATAGTGAGACACCACACTTGTGTTGGAACACAATTGTCGCACCCTGTTTTCTCGCGAAAGCGAGTTTCAACGTGGGACAACTCTTTTAGACGGGTATTAAAAGATAAGAGTTGCCACCTCATAATTTTTAAGGTGCATTAGGGTACCTATTTGTAAATAACTCTATTTCACTAGTCTATGTCACCAAAAATAGGGTAAGGGCTCAAATTACTTCAAAGAGAAGATGTTAATCACTCTTCGAGGTCCACAACTGTGGTTCCTGGCCAAATTTTACGCTAACTGGGATTATCGAATTATTGTTATCCTATGTGTTCATATAAGTTAAATAAAGATAGGGAGTTTAAGTTTAAGAGACAAACAAATAGCACGTAAGAAAAGAAATAGGATTACAAGATATAGCCTAAGTTCAAAGAAACATACAAACAATAACCGGGAGGGGGAGGGGGTCCTATGTTTCCTAGCCTAAAGTATCACCCCATGCAACATAAATAATATTTTGTAACTCCCTTAAAGGTAAGGGTTGCTCATATTATTTAGTGGGTACTGACTATCATCTTCTTCTACCCAATTACCATCTTAAATTTTTTTACCTAAAGCGTTTTAGTTCAATTCTAAGCCGCGTCCTATGTTTGTTTTACCCATCCCATGCCTTTGGTCCATAAGGTTTTGGACGTACTACTTTGGTTCTAGACTTTACTTTGGATTCTCAAAGTTATAAAAACTAAGTGTACCATAAAAACAAATAGGTCTGCACGTAGTTAACAACTACGGGCTCAAAATTGCCCTCCTCACATAGACACAGATGTACGCAAATAGTTATAGGCTCATGCTAACGAAGTTCCAAATTATTAAGTGAATTATTATAGGTAGGTTGACTTAAAATTGGATAATTTTTGAATGCGCAAGACTTATAGGTATGATTTCTATATGGTTTACTGATTCAAGAGTTAACATAAGACCCTACAAACTGCTGATTTTAACAAGTGATTTATTAAAACCCTAATGGCATAATTTGTAGGTGAGTTATGACTGGACTGTGGGATCATTGAAAACACATGGTTATTTCTTTTTGGTCCTATAGACATGATTTTCAAATGAATAAAAAAATCCTATAGGCATGGTATCGAGATAATAATATCCGGGTAACAAATTAATTGAGAAAATACACTTGCTTTATTCTTTTACTACATGCATGTTATCTAAGGCATCACTGTGATGATAATAGTTGTTGTAGTAGTTTCAATTAACCATATTGAAGTCCTATAGGCATTATTCCATAGACGGCTAGATTTTGAGAAATGAAGTTGTTTTAAACACAGGTTTGTTTCATCATTCTTATAGCCACGCTTTCTAAGTGAGCCACATAATTTCAAGAAATATCAAGGTAAAAGGTTCTTGATTACTCACGCGAGATCCTATAAGCATGTTGTCTAACAACACATAGAAATAGAGCATGTTGAGCAAGTAACAAATGAACTGCTTACATCCAGCAGGCATGTTTTCCAACAATATTTAGAAATAGAGCATGTTGAGAAACAAGCAAGTGAAACATTTAGATACTATAGGCATGTATTCTACCATTTCATGCGAGAATTAAAGTACTCCAACCCCTCCCCCACTTTTCACTAATCCTTAACTATTGTTATTATAAATTATTATTGGCCCAAGAATGAAATAATGCAGACTTGAATATGATAAAATACTGACTGGAATAAATATAAGCCCGATAAAGTAATTACAAGCTCATTAAAATACTAACCCAGGGGTATCCCTAGGCCTTCAATAGCCTTATTCTCCCCATAAACAGATGACCCACGACACAAGCTCACAACACAACTAGATTGCTCATGAGTCCAGTTCCTAGGTTTAACAACACACATGTCCCAATCCCGGGCCTAATGAACAACTTACTTAACCAAATGGAAGTAAGATTTAGCTATACAAGTGACCAAATACTCATATAACAGCTTAAACACTTAGTTCCTTCAAAGACATATAAACAAGATCATGCTAAATTAAAAAGTACACAAGACACATTAGAGCCAAGTTCATGCTATGTTTTCCATGAAGAACAGATCAGGATTAAGCACTATAGGATAGCAAACCATTCCACTCCAAGTAGAATTTCAAAGTGAAGCATGTGCATTTCAGCCTAAAAGAGACTTTAGACACAAGAGTCCTAATCATAAAAGTCTAGTAATGTCATATTCAAGGAGGATAGCAGTTTTCTCACGAAAACCTCTAACTTGGGAGCCTTATATGATCATAAACAGTACAACAAGCAGCCTGAGCATGAGGAACCTGACATGCTGGGTATTAGTCATAACACAAAGACTCTAGAACCTAAAAGAGCTCATTGTATGTGAGAAAAACATACTAATTTAAGGTTACTAGGACATGCAGACTCCAGGTCTTATGCTAGTTTACCATGCATAACAGAAGAAGCCACATATATTGAATTTCAACTAGAACTTTTAGGCAACATTGAGGAATATAAGATTTTTTCAAATCAGGGAGCACACAAGTAACAAGAAATCCTGTCATGTTTGTTTATAGGTTCAGGCAATATTGGCACTTAGAAATTACATGATTCATGAAGGATAACTCAAAAGGAGATAATAGGTTCTGGGCATAGGCTAATTTATCATAAAGAATTTGAAGTAAGTAAAGAGATGATCCCAGAACAACAGAAGGTATAAGAATTCAGACATACACAAACATATTAGGCTAAGCAAACCCAAGTGAGTCAAAAATCGAGGGCATACAACATGCTTAGAGTTTTAGGTAGGTTCTAAGGCTAGGAATGCATAAAGCAACAAGACAACTTTAAAAACTAACAGAACCATAAGCAGAGTTGACAAAATGTCATATTGATTTTTTACAAGAATTCACATAACACAGATGTCCAGAAGCGTGAACACTAACAGGGGTGAAACATAATTTCGAGGGTCTAAAGACTTACTAGTTTGCAGATTTAGCAAATGAATAAAGGAGAAAACCAAGTGGCAGCAACTTGAGTATCAGTTGCAAAGAAAGAATAACAAGACCCCAAACCGCAGCGCATCAGAGTTCACATGAGCTTCAAACGAGCCCCGAGCAGTGCTCGCACTAGGAAAGTTAATAGAGCAGATTCTGCCTTGGCTTTTAGCCGACCACAATAAAGAGTTGTAGAATAGTATAGAATAAGTGATAGTGAAAGAATAATGGGTATTAGGTATATTTGAGGGGAATGGGGGACGAGTTTATATAGTGACTGATTAGGATGAACAAATATGGAAAATAATCAAATAAACACAATCAAGGAAGGAAAAGATTACATGATGCAAGAATCATTTGCTATAGAGTATATATAGACGAAGCATCCCCCGGATCTTCATAAAACCGGAGTCAATATGGCTTGATTTTGAAAGGCGATACTTACCAAAATTGTGAAAATACTAAGTAACACCATGAACACGTGAGTAGTAGAAGAATAAGGTAAGCAAATCATGAAATATAGCCAGATTCAGAGAGGAATTGGGGGATAAGGCAGCTAGGGTTTTATGAATAAATAAGGAAAATAGAGAGAATTGAAGGGCGACTGGTTGGGGAAATCTCTCTAGGATTTAGTGGGGAGGGCTATAAGGCGAGTGACAGGTTTATTATGGGCCGTTGATCAGTTCAGATCAGCGGCCAAGATCAAGGGGGAAGCGTGGTGGGTTATTAACGGGTCGCGACCGGGTTGAATTAAAGGGGTCATTTGGTTTGGGCTAGGAGAATTGCGCTAGTGATTCTGGGGGAATTTGGGCCATTAAATTGGTTTGGAAATTGGCCTAATCTCGGCCGGATTTTAATAAAGCTAAATAAGTGTTGAAAAAATAATAGATGAAGATTATAAAAATATAAAACAAAAGTTATTTTAACCCTAAATAAATACTATATGCAATTAATTGTAAAGTATATGCCATTATTATAAGAAAAATGTGTAAATAGTAAAATAAATAATACAAATGTAGTTATATAAATGGAGTAAAATATTATGAAATGTGTATATGGGTATAACTGACTAATAAATCACTTAAAATAAGTTGTGAAGTAATTAGTAAATATTTGAATAATAGAAAATGCAAGAAATTGATTTTAAAAGCTTTAAAATTGTAGAAATCACGTATATAATCCCTATAAATTGGGTAATAGTGCAAAACGATATTTTGAAAGTTTATGAAATATTTTATAAACGTATGAGGAAAAGTATTGTATAGTCCGGTAAATAAATGTGATGACCAATTTGTCTGAATGAGCGAGGATGAGGTTCTCTTTTGGAAAATATGGGGATCGAATCCTAGTTCCTGAGTTTCCTATATATCTCTGGTGGTAGGGGAATCAGGTCATGTGTAGTTCTAGATCTAACGACAAACAAAGCTGGTGGAGTTATTATAAAATGGGCCATACCTTTCGAAGAAGGATCTTCTTTTGGATAAGATAGTATCGTAAGTAACTGATAACTTCATGTGGGACTATGAATGTAAATTTGAATGTTATGGATGTACAAGGCAGATAATTGATCGGTTATAATGTACAGAGTATGTCAAAAATCAGGTGCGTTTGAGTCTATCAGAGCCGGTGGAGTTATTATAAAATGGGCCATAACTTTCAAAGAAGGATCTTCTTTTGGATAAGATAGTGTCGCAAGTAACTGATAACTTCATATGGGATTATGAATGTAATTTTGAATGTTATAGATGTACAAGGCAGATAATTGATCAGTTATAATGTACAGAGTATATCGATAATCGGTTGTGTTTGAGTCTATCAAGGGCTGTGATCATTGTGAACGAAAACCAGAGCAAGAATTGCTCATATTTGCACAATGGTTACCTCCCGAGTTACCTACAAAACTTAAAACACGATGCATGTGATTATATATAGTTATTGCATAAATTTATACATAAAGCAAACTCCGTTTGGATCGCGACAGTTTTCCTTCGGATGTTGAGGATAATGTTCTTAGACCATGACGTCTTAGGCCATGAAACATTATGATAAGAGGTTCGCAAACCATAAAATGGTGTCCTCGGTCCATGAGGATGGTGCTTCTGGACTAAGATGCCTATGAATAATGATAGGCAGTTTCGAGAGATCCTCCATCTATGGCATGATATCTTCGAGTTATGAGGATGACACCTTCAGATTGTGGCGCCTTAGGGCAACGTGACGATGTTTCAGCCCATGAAATGCAAAGATGAGGAGATATCGATCGTTTTGTAGAGGGAACAGGTAATGCTTAATCAAATGCGAGAGTGAGACAACGTATTGCTTAGCCTTACGCAAGTTATGGAGATAGTGCTTAGTCTAATGCGATGTAATGAGTGTAGTATTGAGCCCTCTACAACGAAAGGCAACATTTAACCATATGCAATAATGGAGGTCGTACTTAGCCTCATATAATATAATGGAGGTAGTGCGTTGCCTCATGCAATGTAAGGAGGGCGGTGCTTAGCCCTATGCAAAGAAATGGAGCGTTTATCCTTATACAGATAATGGGGGTAGTGCTTATCCTCATGCAATGTAATGGAGACAATGCTTAGTCTCATGCACAGAAAGGCAGCATTTAGACTTATGTAATGATGAGGGCAATGCTTAGCCCTGCCTTATACAGATGATGGAGGCAGTGCTTAGCTTGCAATGTAATGGAGTCAGTGCTTAGTCTCATACAATGTAATAAAGGAAGTTCTTAGCACTATGCGAAGAAAGGCGATGATTAAGTATAAGGAAGGAAAGTGATTTTTAGCTTGACGCATTTGGGCTTGACGACTTTCGTCGGTGTGAAGGTAGTGGTCTGGTTGTATATATTTGTGGGCATAGTCATAAATGTCATGTCTGTTATGCCTGGATCAAAATAAAAATTATATGTCTGGAGGAAAGTCGGTTCATACTTTTGATTTCTCATTTTGCCTTTGCGTCTATCTTGACGCCTTGTTCGAGTCTCCCTGGGTAACATCTGGCTATTACATAAATACGGCTTTTTCAAAAATTATAATTTACGGTAAATCATTTATAAATAGTGAAATTTCCTTAAAAATAATGTCTCAAAAATAAACCATTTGGTCGAATCATCAGTCGTGACATGCTTTGAGACATTGCGACCTTCTTAACTCGGAATTTCGAAGCACCCCTCAAAATTCTAACCTACTTTAATTTATATTTCTAGCGATACTCTTCTTGGTGACCCTTGACATAATGAGATTGATGAAAACTCGAAATCTTGCCCTGATTCCTAACCGTAGATGGGAACAAAAATTTTATTATGATGTGGCCGAACTTACAAGACTGCCTGCGTGTCCCCTCTTAAATGAGAATCAAGTAATGTGTAGTCATGTTACATCAAAAGAAAGTGCAAATATAATCTCAAACATAATATCCCGTGATGTCGTCTGAATTGATCAGTTTTGTCCATATTTCTCCGTCCATCTTTGCGAGTATGAGTGATCCTCCTGTTAGTACTCCGTAAATCATGTAAGGACCTTGCCAGTTAGGTGACAATTTCCCTTTTGCTTCGTCTTAATGCAGAAGATTTGCTTCAACAACAATTGCCCCAGTATGAATTGGCTTGGCCTATCCTTTCTTGTTGAAAGCCCTTGCCATTCTACTCTAGTAGAGTTGACCGTTACACACCGTATTCATCCTTTTACTGTCAATGAGAACCAATTGCTTATACTGGCTATGTATCCATTCCGTATCATTGAGCTCAATGTCCTGTATGATTCTCAGGGAAGGAATTTCAACCTCGGCAGGTATGACAACTTTAGTACTGTGAACCAGTAAATAGGGGGTTTCTCCAGTTGATGTGCGAACTATGGAGTGGTAGCCGAGCTGAGCAAATGGTAGCTTCTCATTCCATTGCTTGTAGTTTTCTTCCATCTTTCTTAATATGTTCTTGATATTCATGTAGGCGGCTTCCACGACCCCATTCATTTGTGGGCTATATGCTATAGAGTTTCGGTGCTTGATTTTGAGTGCTTCACACATGGCTTTCATTAGATCACTATTGAAGTTGGCAACATTGTGAGTAATGATTGACTCATGTACTCCAAATCGGCTAACAATACGATCCCTGACGAAGTCTGCTATGACTTTCTTAGTCACAGCTTTATAGAAAGCAGCTTCGACCCAATTTGTGAAATAATCTGTGGCCACCAAGATGAATATGTGCCCGTTGGAAGTGGTGAGTTCGATTGGTCCGATGACATCCATGACCTACGTGGAGAAAGGCCAAGGTAAACTTGTTGTATTATGTTCATTGGGTGGTACCCATATCATTCAGCAAGTACCTGACATTAGTGGCACTTCTATATATATTTGATGCAATCCGTCTCCATAGTCATCCAAAAATACCCTACCCATAAAATCTTCTTGGCTAGCACAAACCCATTCATGTGAGGTCCGCAGGTTCCGGCATATATCTTTTCGAGAAATCTAGATACCTCATTAGCATCGATGCATTGTAGCAGTCCCAAGTCAGGAGTCCTTCTATATAGAATTTCTCCGCTCTGAAAGAAATGGTTGTCCAATCTTCGAAGCATACGCTTCTCTGTGTGTGTAGCATATTCTGGATATTCTCCTTTCTCCAGTACTCCTTTTATTCGTGAAACCATGGGTTTCCATCGAACTCTTATTGCACATGAGCACAATAAGCTGGCTGCTTACAGATTTCTATTGGGATAGGATCAATAAAGTTCTTGTCTGGGTGTTGTATCATGGAAGACAAGGTAGCTAGCGCATCTGCGAACACGTTCTGAATTCTCTGAACATGCTCGAACTCTATCTTTGTGAACCTCTTGGTCATATCTTGCACACAATGTTGGTACAACAATATCTTGGTGTTTTTGGTGGCCCATTATCCGATTACTTTATGCACTAGCAAATACAAATCTCTGATTACCAGTAATTCCTAAATATTCATATCGATAATCAATCGGAGTCCTAAGATGCAAGCCTCATATTCCGCCATATTATTGGTGCACGGGAACCTGAGCTTGGCGGATATCGGGTAATGCTAACTGGTTTATGATACCAGGACAACTCTGATGCTTGCTCCTTTGAAGTTTGCGGCTTCGCCGAAAATCATCCTCCAGCCATCATATGCTTCAGCAATGTTTTCACCTATAAACTCCACTTCGTCATCGGGAATATACATCTTCAACGGTTCATACTCTCTGCCCATGGGGTTCTCCCCCAAGTGGTCGGCCAATGCTTGCTCCTTGATTACTTTCTGAGTCACACAGATGATGTTGAACTCACTTAGTAGTAGCTACCACTTTTCAAACTTACACGTAGGCATGTGTTTCTGAAAGATTTATTTCAACGAATTCATCCTAGATATGAGGTACGTGGTTGCAAAAGTAATGTCTCAATTTCTAGGCTATCCATGTTAAGGCACACTTGGTACATTTTGACAAAGAGTAACGGGCTTTATAAGGTGTGAACTTATTACTCATATAGTATATTGCTTAGTCCTTCCTTCCGGTTTTGTCATGTTGCCCGAGGCGTAACCAAAGGCTCCATGCAATATGGATAGGTACAATAATAAATGTTTCCCAGGATGCGGTGGGACCAACACGGGCAGCTTGGACATGTACTCCTTGATTTTATCAAATGGCTTTTGAAACTCTTCAGTGCAACTCGTCATAGTATCTCTCCTCAGCATTTTGAAAATTGGGTCACATATTACTGTTGATTGTGCTATAAAGGGGCTGATATAATTGAGGCGTCCTAGAAAAAACATTACATCCTTCTTGCTCATTGACGGTGGAAGGTTCTGGGTAGCTTTCTTCTTGACGGGTCTAACTCAATGCCGCGGCGATTGACGATGAAACTCAGCAACTTTCTAGCAGGGACTCCAAAAGCACATTTTGCAGTATTCAACTTAAGATTGTATTTTCATAGTCAGTCAAAAAGTTTTTTCAGGTCTGCTATGTGATCCGAACTCCTCTTAGACTTCATGATGATGTCATTTAAGTACTCCTCTATTTCCTTGTATATAATATTGTGGAAAAGACTAGCCATGGCCTCATGTAGGTTGCCTCGGTATTCTTCAAACCAAACGACATCATTTCGTAGAAGTATTCCCCATGTTGTGATGAATTATGTCTTTTCGGCATCCTCTTCATCCATCCAAATCTGGTGATATCATGCGAAGCAATCCACAAAATATTGGAGCTCATGCTTGGTGCAATTATCTATTAGTATGTGTATGTTGGGCTGCGGGAAATCATCCTTAGGACGTACTTTGTTCAGATCTCGATAATCAACACACACCCTAACTTTCCCGTCCTTTTTTGGTATCGACTCAATGTTGGCTAGCCAGGGTGGGTACTCAACCACCCGAAGGACCTCAGCTTTGATTTTCTTGGTAACTTCCTTTTTTATCTTCAAACTCTTATCTGGCTTGAATTTTCTAAGCTTCTGCTTTACCAGCAAACATATAGGGCTCATAGGCAGCTTGTGAGCCACTATGGATGTGCTCAATCTCGTCATGCGATCATTGGACCATGCAAAAATATCCTCATATTCCCTTAAAAATTCGATGTACTCTTCCTTCTCTGATGGATACAGATGAATGCTAATGCGAGTTTGTTTGACTGTTTCAGAATCCCTTAAGTTAACAACCTCAGTTTCTTCCAGATTGGACTTCGGTTTGTTCTTAAAATTCTCTACTTGTTTGATAATTTCCTCAGGTATTACATCATTTTCCCAATATTTTGAGTCAATTTCTTCATGTTATATTGTCTCATTACATGTCATAGTCGTAGATTCAATAGGAACAAAAAGCAATGATGCATTAATTAAAACTTAAAAACTCTCAAACAAGTACGACTCGATGTCTCAAGTACTTATTTCAAAACAAAATATTGAAAATCTCTTGAATGCCAAAATAATTTTTAAAGAAGTTATACAAGATCTACCAAGGCTACCCAGGTGCTTGACGAGCCAGGGATGGTGTAGCAGTCCAATTCCAAAGAACATCTCTATATCCTATGTTATGAATGGTAAGTTCTTCCTCATCTTCCTCCAAGATTGCACTGTAGTCCATATCTTCCTCACCCAGAAATAGATTCCTTATGCCATCCAAAACCTTATCTTCCTTGGGTCCCCAAATCACATCAGTCTGGTAGAATGTCTAGTGCAACAGTGGTACAGGTCGTTCCAGTAGATAGTAGAAGTCACACCATTATGGTATCCAATCATTAGACTCGTGCAGGATGTATTTATATCCGAGAATAAAGGTTATGCTATGGTATTTCGGTCGTATCAGATCTGTGATCCCTTGAAGTGTAGGACCAAAACCCATGCCTAGTTCATATCCTAGCCACAACGGCATGCTCAGTACCTTGTTACTCTACCATCATCCTTTCTCGATTGCATTTGTCAGATCAATGCTGTGGAATGTCTCTCCCCCCAACTTCCTTCTATTCTCAATAGCTGGCACAGTCTGGTTGGTGTAGATAGAGTTACTTCCATCTCCGTAGATAATTACCTCCTGATGATTCCACTCAAACATCACATCCTGGTGCAGAGTGTAAGAAACTGCCCCGGCCGCGTGTATCTATGGTCATCCCAGTAATAGGTTATAGGCAACGGATATATCCAGCACCTGGAACTTAACATGAACCAGGTTGGGGCCATCTTTAGATCCAGGTTGATCTCTCCAATAGTAGCTCTCTGAGACCCATCAAATGTTTTCACGTGCATATTTCCCCTCCGTATCTCATGCATACCTATACCCAATCTTTTCAGAGTAGTCAGTGGGCATATGTTTATACACGAACCCCCGTTGATCAGAACCCTAAAAATGAACTTGTCTTCATATTGCACAGTGATGTGCAATGCTTTGTTATGACTCAATCCTTTTGGCGGCAGCTTATCTTATGACTCTCAAGTACTTGTCCTACCATGTTTGCCATTTCTCCAGTAGAGATATCAGTGGGCACGTAAGCTTCACATAACACCTTCATCAAGGCATTCTTGTGTGCATCTTAATTTTGTAACAGTGACAAGATGGATATTTGGGTGAGAGTCTTGTTTAAGTGATCAATGACAGAGTACACCCTTACATGTAGCCTTTCTCTAAAGATCATCAATACCTGTCTCCATAGTAGGTGGCTTCGGTGTGGTCTCTTTACTCATTCCTCCAAGATTTTCGGGCATGTAATCTTTACCGGTTCTGGTAATCCCATATGTAGTACCCGTCTCTTCCATCTTGGCTTTTCATTTTCTCTTTGCCTCTGCCACATAATCCTATGGAATGGCATCAGACTTGTAGGATGGCGTTCAAGCTACCATCACAGTGAAGGGCGTAGCTACCTCAACCTCGAATGGTGCCTTTGTCAGCACCACAATCAACAAGAGGGTGACATGAGATGTTTGGGGAGTGTCTCCCTCTTGGATAAGCCCGATGGATCCTTCCTGGTCCTACTCTTCATCAGTTTCTATCACATTCACTCCCTCACCCCTATGATCAGGAAGAGGGTTATTATGAATGTTTGATATAGATTCTGTCTCCTGTATAACCTTGGTGTCACGCCCCGACCTCGGGAGGCACGACCGGCGTTCAATCGAGTGAAACCGGCTGAGCAATCCTTCTTGGAAACTCTCTACCCAACTCACTACGTTCAAGAAACCATTTTTCCATTTACTTAGATAGTAGGAAGGATCGTACATGTAACATTGCAAGTTCATTTTATATTAAAAACACTAAACCATAGTTAAGTTTCCAAGATTTCATATACATACAGTTTAGAAGAACTAAAGTTTAGAATTACTACACAGTTCATTGATCCATCCAACACCCGTACATAACCCACACAAATGTCTATAGAGTCTCTAATGATATAAAAAACAGTTATAATAATGCCGGCAACAAGTTTCCGGCTATACCTCAAAAGTAAAAATTTATAACAAAATACATACTGCATCACCCCTGGAAGAAAAGGGTCTCACCAATATTGCTGAGTGGAGAATGCTCCGCTACCTACGATCGGCATTGCCTGCTATAGAGCCACCTACATCCATTCAAATATGTAGCGCCCCGGGCCAAAGGGACGTTAGTAGCATGAAATAATACTAGTATGTATAACTAAACACCATCTCATTAGAAAGAACTATCATACAAGAATAAAGAAATCATAAGGATCAATCAAAATCTTTAAACGATCACCACATCATCAAATAAAAGGATCATATAAATTTCACATAATTTCCATAGCTTTAGGTTGGGGCATTTAATACTATTCATCATTATTCACAATACCACCCCTTTCTTGCACGGAGTCCGATCACGACCTGATCGGCTAGGTTGCCTCACTCGAGACATGTATCTCAATCACAATCTCATTCTCACTTTTCAGATTCAATATTAGTACAATACCACCATGTGTGCGGCATGGCATTCGATCATGGCCCGATCGGCTAGGCCGTCTTACCAAGACATTGTTCCTTTTTAATTAATCATCTCATTTCAATATTTATTTCACATATATCTATTCACAGGCACTTGGGGCCACAATTATCACATCACACTTGGCACTAGGCCACATTTCATAACTCAAGCTCTTTTTCCCCACATTTCACATCATTTCCACTTTCAATGTTAACCTTGCAATTTAGGATAATATGCACATACAAGAGCAATTCATGTTGTAGGCATAGAGAATATTCCACATAGTTTGGCATAACAATCACAGTTTAAACTTGACTTGAAGTCTAGGCATTTCAACACATGGTTCACATTCTTCACACATCCTTAAATTACCAAGAACAGTATATTGATCACATCGAGAAACACCTTTCACGTATATATTTGCAACACCAATTCATGTGAAATAAAAATCAATACATTAATCAAATTTCGGTCTTACAACATTTGCTTGGACACCAAAGGAGCTCAATTTCTAAGAAGAGGGGTTTTTAGCCATACATACCTCAATAGAGCTTTCCTTAAATTCTTACAAAATTTCGGAACTCTTAGAAACTTCGATCTATTTTATCAGAATTATAAGTTGAACCAAAAATTAGAGAGATGATTAAGATTCTAGCTCATTTGAGTATATTATCAAGCACTAAGTGTGCATTGTGATTTTAGGACCTTTTTGTGAGAGGTTCTATCATCCTACACCCCATTTGATACATTTTTAGCTCACAATCTCCCCATACCCTTTTATCTTTCATGCATGCAAAATAATCAATTCTTATACCCATGAACCCACTTGTTAATTACTCATTTTAGTAGGAATTTTGATATCAAAGATTAGGGCACAAGTTCTTACCTCTTAAAATGAAAGCTTAGTAACTTTACATGATAATCTTCAAAGATTTGGGCAAGGGCTGAATGGGGACATGGTGAGGATCACTTACTCTATCTGAAATTCTTCTTTCACTCTAAATGCAGTAGAAAATAGCATAAAAGGGTCTAATAGGGTATTTTTAATGAGATGGGGTCGGGTTTTAAAAGTACCAAAATAGGATCCCCGACTCAATCTGGGTCGCATATGCGACCGCATAACTGATATGCGACCCGCAAAAGGGACCACAAAATGGCCCTCAAAACTTGAACATTCTGCCCAGGTATGCGACAAAAATGCTGTCCGCATACCTGTTTGCGGTCGCATAATGCACCTCAGAACTGCCCCTCGCAAAAATTCCAATGATGTTATGCGATGACTATGCGGCCCGCATATCCATTATGCGATCGAATAATTTGGCCGCATAGTTTCCCTCAAATTAGCCAACATTATCCCTCACTCTACGACAATTATGCGGCCCGTATTGCTATTATGCGGTCGCATAATGGGCCGTAAAAATGCGCTCTTCTGAAAACATTTTTCCTTG
Organism: Nicotiana glauca; assembly: GCA_026770625.1. NCBI lineage: Eukaryota > Viridiplantae > Streptophyta > Magnoliopsida > Solanales > Solanaceae > Nicotiana > Nicotiana glauca. Next base: position 206,048 of record MU753578.1, read on the forward strand.
ACTTTTTAATGCACAAATCAATCCAAAAGGTCTGAACCGCAAAGAATTTTATAAATTTATAACACATATTTCTAACTTAACACTATGAGATTTCGGGTTTTTGAGTAAAAATTTCACGGGGCCTTACACTTGGTGTCAATCAGTGTTTGGATCTTATCTTTAAACATATGACATTCCTCAATAGTATATCCCTTCATGCCCGAATTCTATGAACAAGTCTTATTGGGGTTGACCCACTAAGAAGAGTGTTCAATAGCAGCTGCAGGAATAGGAATGATAAAACCAGTGTCCTTCAGTCTCTCATATAATTGGGCTATGGGCTCGGCGATAGGGGTGTATTGTCTGGGAATTCTATGTTCGAAGTAAGGTCGTGATTATTGGTAGTTTTGACGAGTAGGAGGAGATGAATGGTAATATGCATGCTGGGTATTATATGTATGGTAGGTGGTGGCGGGGTAATGGTATTTTGGAGGTAAGGATTGATATGTTGGTGGAGGTGTCTGATAGGTAAGGGGAGACTTAGGGCCCTGGGCTACCATCATGGCACCCACTTCTTTCTTCTTTGAAATACCTCCAGACAGTAAGGCTTTATTGGTGGTTTGCAACACCTCAAAATTAATCACCATATTTCTCTTGATTCTCTCTTATGTTTTTTCTCACATCTTGATGATGTCGGGTAACTTGTGATTATCTATAACCATCAATCTTTTGTTTGTTCCTCTTTTAGTGGCGGCCTTACCTTGGCGGCCTCCGATATCTAGTGAGTAGCATACTCACGGAAGGTTTCTGTTGTCCTTTTCTTGAGTTTCTCGATATAGAAAACATTTGGCGCATTTTCTTTGTTGATCCTAATTCAATCCATAAAATCAGATGCCATGCTTATCTAGTTCGCTCACTTCTTTGGATTCTGACTAATGTACCGGGATAAATCATTCCCGATGAGACTTCATGTGGATTTTTTCATTCTTGCCCACTCTTACAAGATTATCACATAGGTTCTTAAATGCATCTTAGGATCACCAGTGCCATCGAATATCTCAAACTTAGCAGGTTTTTAACCCTCCAGCAGTTCCAAGTCTGACTGGATACACAAGTCTTCATAATTCAAGCCTTCAACACCTTTTCCACCCTCAACCTCTGCACTCTTCATGTCAATTTCTTTAGCTCTTCCGCCATATTCTGGATGAGCATGTCCTTCTCGGTTGGTTCGGGTATGTATAGGGTTTGCTGTGTAGCATGTGGTAAGGTCACCATGTATATCCGGTTACGTTGGTGTGTTCCTGTGACTTAAGTATATGTGTGATCATTGAGATGGATTAGGGGTAGGTTGTGGAACGTTCTGAGGGGAATGATAAGTAGTAGTTTGCGTGTACGAGGTCGTGTGATGGTGGTATTTTTGAGGGCTTTGTAATGTTGGAGGGTTCAGGTTTTCAGGGGTTGTAGGGTTGTGATATTGGTGCATTGAGGGAAGATTTTGCGGAGCTAAGGTGGCTGATTTTGAGTTTGTGTATTTTGAAGTGGTGTTTGATTCTGGGTGGTGGTGTTCTAGTGATTGATGTTGGGGACACTCAAGGTAAGGGAGAGGTTTGTGAGATTTTGGACCTTCTCAATCTTGCCTTATAGCTCCATGATTTTCTATTATCCTGGCATACTTCTTCCCTCAAAAGTTTTGACATTTTCTGCTATTGTAGCGTTGTCCTTTCGAATACCACTCAAATCGTCCATCTTGCCTTTGCCCTTTGCCTTTGCATTTGCTTTTGGGATCTCTAGGTGGAGGAGGAGGTGGAGTGTCACGACCCAAACTGGAGGGCCATGATTAGCACCCGACCATACTTGCCGAGCACCGACGTACATTTTTATCTAACCTTCTTTATTATCTTTTAGGGTTGACGAGATCAATATAAATGGTACACATGGATCATGGAAAACCAACAATAAAATATGATGGCATGAACCTACATAACATGGGATGACCAGACAATCAAGAAACTATATACATATG